>WYDI02027260.1:4054-35727 GCA_009867235.2 Psittacus erithacus | reverse complement strand
AATCATAGAATAGTTAGGGTTGGAAAGGACCTTAAGATCATCAAGTTCCAACCCCCCTGCCATGGACAGGGACACCTCACGCTAAACCATGTCATGTTGCATTGAAGAGAAACTTATGGCTTAGTTTACTAGCCTAAACTTACACATAAGGGAGACTGATGTAGGTCTCGGTAAAAATTCCATGTAACATTTAGTAGAAAACAGGTGGAGTACAGCACAATGCCTAAAATAAGGTTAGACTGCTGTGTTTAGGAAAGTGAAACCAACTCCTAGCCAATACCAATAATGAATATTGAGACCAAAGACAGATTATTAATTGTGCTTAAAAATGTGTGGTACAAGTAGTTAAGCCTAAACTAGTTATTCCAGGGTTATTTATGTCTGAGAGAAAGTGGCACTTACATGGCTATTCATCCCTTTGAGGAAACTTACCTGGATATCTGATAAATAAAAGATTATTTCTCTTCAGTGATTATTAGTGGAGCCTACAGTGACAAGCTGGGATTTGGATGTCCAGTTTCTAGATGTTCGATTTACAGTGGGTAAATCTTGTCCCTGGTATCCAATTTTTTGCCTGATCTCTGCTTGTAAGAGAAGAGAGACAAGGGAATATTTGGGGTGGCCTAGGGATCAAGTGACTCCCTGGCAGAGGCTAGTGGCCCATTATTGCCCCATAGTTTGGGTTTCCAGTGCCTCAGATGCTGTAGGGCTGGTTGTGGAGGATTTAAAATAGGAGCCAAGCCTAGACTGTGGTGCCCTGGCCTCTCCTGCTTTTTTTACTCACCATGGCAGGCTCCTCTAGCTTCCAGTGAAGATTAGACTATGCCAAAGACTTGGTCCCCAAGCTGGATGGCATGTCCCCAGGTGTAGTGGAGCCCAGGCATTCCTCCCTCATCTCTGTGTGTCTCAGTTGCACTGAAGAGAGGATCTCTTGTGTTGTATGCAGGTATCACCTCTGCAGCTTCTCAAGTGCCCAGCAAGGGCTGGGAGGAGGGAAAAGTGCTGTGTGAGGAGCTATATCTGACTTAACATTGGACACTTAGGACTGTAAAACACCTGCCAAACCCAAAATACCAAATCAGGCAAGTTGCATTTTTAGGTCAGAACAGTTTGACACTGGTTCTTTCAACTAAAAAACCCCAAATGGTTGCTTTGTTTCTGATTCATTTCAGGCAGACAGAAACTGTCAGTGGGGATGGTGGGGGAAGCAGAGGTATCATCCACAGAGGAAGAGATAACTGCTGGAGACAAGAGTTTTATTAATTTCATGAAGCAGCAGAGAAGAAAAATTGTGAAAGGCGCTGTTTTTAAAGGCCTTTAAAAGTTTTTAAACTTTTAAACTTTAACTTTAAAGTTGGATGGCTGATAAATCTAGTAGTTAGTATTAAATTACAATGTAGGTATAGCTGTTGCCCTGGTTGTGAAGCTTGCCTGTGCCAAGGCTGCTCTTGAGCTGGACAAACAGACCTTTTTTGTGGACTCAGGCTTCCAGACTCCTTATTCCCAGTGGGAGCCTCATTTTCTTCATAGCTGGACCAGTTCATGGTCCTGTGAATAATGGTTTCAGATTGGACCTTGGAGCCTCTCTTAATCTGAAAATGGCAGCAGTGACGCAGCAGCATCTTTAGCATAGCTGTAGCATTTAGGGTAATTTATTAGCTGAAACATTAGATTTAGTTATACATGCAATCTCTCTGCAAATAATGCAAATGCTTTGAGAGCATGTCTAAGTTTTTCCTTAAACTTATGTGGATTTGGGTTGGGGATGGTCCAGTGACTTTGTACCCTTTATAGACTCCATCCCTCTCTCTTGAGCCTCTCTCTTCTGACAATGACAAGAAATTTTCCCAGAAAATGGCTTTTATAATTTTCTGTATATTTTGAATGCATCTGACGTGAAATACATGTATCTTTCTCAAAGACGCTATTCTTAAAGCTAACATCTCTCAATTGTGTTTTGCTTGCATATGTCCTCCTGAACTATTATTTTCTTGTTTGTTCTTTTTATTGACAGCTATTAAGCTAAAATTATGCATCCACATGGGAGATCAACCTCAGGAGTCCACTATAACCACTCAGTAATTTTACCTGCCTTCATTTAAACTATAGTCACACATGAGTATTCTTAGATTGTTGCATACAGCATCACATCCATCACATTCACTTGGAGACTACATATGAGGGTTACTGTCCCTCGAGCCCATCAATATACGGCTAGTAGTATAAACTGAACTCCACTTAACACTGTGTGTATCAAATGTATCATTTGTCTATATGGCAATTTGAAAGTGGAAGGAAAACCCTTCATTAACCCTCCTTTTCTTTGAACTGGCCTTCAGTTTATCTTGCAGTGATCTTCCTACCCTACTCCACCAGGACCTGCCTTTGCGCCACTGAAGCTATTCATAACTAGTAAAAAAAATTTAGGTTTTGGGGTTTCTTCTCTTCTCTACTTTCAAGTCTGTGTTGCAGCTTTTCCAAGGAGTCCAAGCTAGAACTGACAAGAAGCACCTTTATTTTAATTCCTATCTTGATAGAGAGAAAGGGCACCTTTTTCTGGTCTGATAAAGCTTCTGAAAAGCTTTGTCTATGTGACTTCCTAGGACAGTTTGATCTCCTGAACAGGAAGCTCCAAACTCCAGTGCAGATACTAAGAGATTAATGAAGATTTGACAGATACAGAATTGGCTGAGAAAAGCCTCGGGGTAGGAATGAGATAATTATGCCAATGTGGAACTCAGTGATGAAGCATAAAGGGATGACTGGAAAAATGCGGTCTATTCCAGCTGGTTTATCAGCCCTTAGTATCAATAAAACTACTCAAATGAGCATAAAGATTTCCCTCTGCTGTCCCAAAGCAGTTTTGTTTTCCGGTTACACTGTGGAGCGGACTATTCCTTAAGCTGATTACAAAACAGTCATAAAGCATCATGGTGCTAATCTTCAGCCCTGGTCCAAAAGAGGGCTGAATCCAAGAAGCTGAGGTTTATATTGGCCTTTATAAGAGGAAATTTCTGATCTAGAACTGCTGGATATGTGGATGTTTCTCCATCCCTAACTTGTCCTAATTCTGTTTCCAGAGCATCCCTTGGGCATGTCGAAGGTCTGATGGGCAAAAGCAGCAGCAGTAGTAGTATGAACTGTGCTACCGCCTCATCCCTCCTTCCCTGCATAAGCTGCCTGCTTCTTGAAATGCATACTTTGTCCCAGCTGCAGCCCTTGAAAAAATGATGAGGAAGGTCAAAAGCTGGAGAATGGGCCAGTGCTATATGCATTTCATGTAATGGGTATTATTTTATGGGAGCTGAATGCATTGTCTGAGTAGTCCTGTGCAAAGGGACAGGAGAGTGCTGGGCTCTTTTATTTTTCAGTTCTCTTGGTGCCAGAGCATTGGTGTGATGCTAGAAAAAAGCCTTTCCCAGTGTTCTAGGTATTTAGGACTTGCTAATGTCTGAGCATGTGAATGCATTTTAAAGGTCAGGATACAGAGGCATTGAGGGTTGCCTAGGTAGAGTATACTGGGTGTGTGTCTTCACAAACTTGTACAAACTACAATGGAACTTGGGCCAGGGGCTCTTGGAGGAGAGTCCACAGCTCCAGGTGAGTGCAAGAGGCCCCTTTGCAATACACTTTATAGGAAGCTTCCTGGCAGCCCATGGAGCTATTTCTAAATTTACCCAGTGCCAGGGTAGCTTGCTAATCCTTGAACAGTTAACTTTCAACCCAAGGGACTAAGAATTCTTCCAAAAGGCCTATGAAAGAGGAAGGCTTTCTGACAATGCAATTAGAGTCAATATTCAGAGGCTTTTAGTGCCTCTTCCCTTCCAAGGGGAAAGTGTACATGAATCTGCACATTTGAGAACACTTGAACACCATTAAACAAGAGCGTCTTCTTGGTTTTTTTACTTCTTGTTGTATGGCTTTTTTGTTTATTGTTTTTGTTTGTTTGGGTTTTTTGAGCTCACTGAAAGGCTCTGATGTCCAGCCCCTTTGACCTTCTCTCTGTTTGCTTTGATGGGCTGGCTTAGCATAAATTGAATTATTCAAGATAACTACATTGTGTAATTATTTGAAGTAAAACTGCGTTGCAGAGCTTTGGAGCAGCCGGTAATTCATCTACTTTTTGAGATACAGAAACTGTTCATCTAATCTCATTTTTGGATACTTGATAGCTAACCTGCCATGCAGCTTATGTTTCCAGATGAGATTTGCTCCCTCTTATGTGCTATAAAGAAGCAGACAAGTTTTCAAGAAAGTCTGGTATAAGTAAAGCAGATCATAAAATTACACCTGGCTTATAACAATTTTCGTAATTTTGCCATTTATCTTTGTTTTTGTTTTGTTTGGTTTTTTTGGTTTTTTTTTTTTGGCATGAGGACAATTCCTGTAAAGTGTGTCTGTGAAACATAATGAAAGGGAACATCTTCCTGGCTGGGTGGATGCTGTGTCTGCATGTTGCCCTGGGTTAAGCGAAGCATGCTTTGTGAAATGTGCACTGTAAGAGTAAGTTCCGCCTCACTTGTCACCTTGAGAGCTGCTGCAGGCTGAAGAGCTTGGAAAAATGTGAAGAATGTCTACAGTAGAGTAGGTATAACTTTGTAAAGGAGTTTTAGGTTCCTGTTTGCTTTTTTAGGGATGTTATATTGTGGTCAATAGGATGGGTTGCTACACCCATTTGAAAATCCAAAGTAACTAACTTTAAAATGAGACAAGGAGAGAGTTGGGACAACAGTTGGACTGAGGGTGGGTGAGTGAGCTCAGCAAAGTTGTCATTGATCTGATGTGTTGGTGATCAACTGCTAAAATCTATGGACCAAAGACTGCAGAGGTCAGACCTGGCTGGTGTGAGGTCAGGTGAGAAGAAGGGCAGCTAGGGATGACTGGAAAAAAACTTTCCTTGTGCTAGTCCATTAGAGCTGTGTCTGCACAGATGCATTTTTGAGCAGATTAGCTAAACCCAGAAATCTGAGCAAAGCAAGCTCTGCTGCAAGAACACTCTGCTTGTTGTCACTGCAGCACTGGGGACCATGGACCAACACAGCAGCTGCCTCTAATGTGGCTCAAGTCTAAGGAATAGCAACAAAGAAGCTGAAAACAGCAGGCCTGCCAGATTTTGGCACCTGTAATTCTGGAAGTCTATCCTTGCAGGTAAAATTTTCACTTCTGAAACTGCTGACAATAAGCTGTGACTGCTGTCAGCGTCTAGATTTGGCTTGTGAAACTGCTCTTCCCTACTGGTTCATACCAGCCTCAGTGGAGGAAGCTGGGGTTGTGAGAGCACGTCATTCTCCAGGGAAAGCTCTGAAATTGAGCTGTGGGTGAGGAACACCACCTCAAAAGTTAACTTTTATTTTGAATGAGAGGAAATGAGAAGAATGCAGGAGAAGAAAAATGCAGCCTAAATGTTGGGTAGGTACATCCGGGGACAGGATCACCTGGGTCACATCTGGTCCTTATCTTCTTTCCCTGAACCTCTCATTTGGAGCACTTTTTGAACACTTAGCACTGGGCTAGAAAATGCTGTGCTGTTGACTTTAGCTCTTTGCACTCTGTCGAGTCATCTTAAAGCCGCCCTTAAGTGCTGACTGTCCTCAGCAGCAGCTATTGGCATTTTAAAAGCACCCTCTTTCTAGTGCTGGGCCTGTCGAAAGCAACAGGCATCCCCTGAAGAAGCCTCTAACTCCTTGGAGCCACCTTAAATTCCCTGCTGTCTGTCCTACCTGTCCTCCCTGGACTTGCATGGAAAAAACCTATTTCTGGACACCCCGAACCCGTAGTCTATAAAGAAACTTGCTCCTTACCTCAATTAACTGTGCCATGGCAGCTCTCGAGCTGGACAAGAAGAGAGAGGAACACCTAAACCAGAAGAAAGGATGCTGCAAGGGTGGATCCCACGCCATCTTCTCTTCCCAGTGTATCTCCGACTTCTACGCTGTAGCCCAAAGCAGGGGAGGTTATGAATAACCCAGACGGCTCTCAGCAGCATTTACCAGAAGCGGTCGCATGCTGTCCTGGCCAGTCTTTATTGCCTTCCTTTCTAACCCAGCAGCCACAGAGCTGACGCCAGGGAGTCATTAATTAATTAGTCTGGTGTCACTTACACAGTGCTCTGCTGCTCCTCAAGCTGGAGTTTGTGAAGCGGGGGGTTGCAGGGAGCAAAGTCGTGTGCTTGGAGCTCTCACCACTCCCCCAGAGGAAGGCAATCCACTCATTAAGAACCTGGGTTTGCACTTTAAATCAGTTTTTTTTCCCTCTCTGTTTTTTTTTCTACAGCTGCCTGACTGATTCCAGCTCTCTTGCTCTTGTTTTTCTCCAGGCCTGTTGAGAGAATTCTCTTTCCCTAATGAAAAAGGGCTGTAAGCCAAGCTGATGCATCATAGCTGCCCCATGCTAGCAGAGTCCAGCATTACTGTAGATGAGTACTTGGCATCTTGAGATTTTAGAAGCATCCTTCATCCCTGAAGGATCATGTGTATGTGTCACTACAGTCTGCAACTTCACCTGGGCTTGATAGCTGAAGGAAGCTGAAGGCAATTGGGAATAGCGTATGCACAGTAGGTTGTAGAAGCTAAAACTGCAGGGCCACCGCCTCTGGCTCGATGCTGCTCAACAGGCTCAAGAAAATTTTCTGAATCAGATGGGTAAGAAAAGCACAGCTTGAGGGGTTTGAGGGAGTGTGGGACTCTAATTTGGACTGTCCTTCCACCATGAAGCAAACAAAACTTTTGGCCACAGAATGAAAAAGAGGTTCAGGAGGAGCGTGATTAGGTAAAACAGATTTACTATATTCTGTCTGAAATGCTATTAGTCTAACCTGGAATACTGTGTTCAGTTTTGGTCCCTGCTATACAAAACAGATGTGGACAGGCTGGAGAGGGTTGACAGAGGGGCCACAAAGATGATCCAAGGACTGAGAAGCTACATGAAGAAAGGCAGAGAGTTCAGCCTGAAGAAAATAAGGCTCAGGGAAGACCTCATCACCATGTTCCAGCATTTAAAGGGTGGCTACAAAGAAGAGAGAGACTCCCTTTTTACAAGAAGTCACATGGGAAAGATGAGGGGTGATGGGCACAAGTTACTCCTGGGAAGATTACAACTGGACACAAGAGGAAAATTTTTCAGAATGAGAACAATCAGGCACTGGAATAATCTCCTCAGGGAAATGGTGACTCCCCACTGCTGGATACTTGAGATTTGGCTGGACAGGGTGCTGGGCCATCTAGTCTAGGTCTGCTTTACCTAGAAAGATTGAACCAGGTGATTCTTAAGGTCCCTTCCGGCCTGGTATGCTAGGATTCTATGATTCTTCTATACTCATAATTTCTCGTAGTGTTCTTTACTGGGAGAAGCCTGGGATTTTAGGTAAGAAAACAAGCAATGATATCTTCTGCTACTGTGTTATAGCACTTTTAGAAAACTAAGCAAAATTTCAGAAAAATAGCTTCATTGCAAGTTGATATTTTACAAGCTTAAATAGGTCAGGGCAGCTTTAAGGTTTACATTACTGATTAGGTTGTGAAGATTAAAGGAGGGTGGAATGATGCGTGCTGCTCCTTTTTGCAGCAGTTCGGTTCTCTGCTGCTTTTGTGCTCGCTGCAGACTTACATGGTTTGACTATTAGCTGCTCTATTCCCACTCATGAAATGATTGGAAACTGTGCTCAAAAAATCGCTGTAAGCTTTAGGTGCAGCAGAAAGGGAATGCGGGAGATTGTTTTATGAACTCCCGCCGGGAGACAACAGACGGTGGCAGCATTGAGTCAGGAAATGATGCATCTGCTTCAGAAGCTGTGCTGCTTAGTCCTCTTTTTCCAGATGAACATCCAGTCTGTGACTCTGAGATCCTAAGCAGTGGTTCAGCAAGCTGGTTTTAATGTTTTTCAGCTTTATTTCTTAAGGAAATGGCGTATGATACTTTGCTTGCCTGTCTCCTCCCTCTGTTCTACCTTCCCTCCTCTGGACTTCTAAAACTTTGCTGTTGTTTTAATTCAGCTGAAATTGCCCAAGGGATAAATGTCCGGGAGATGCTGAGTTTGTGTGTTTCACTTATTAAAAAGTATGCTTTTGAGTAAAGGATTAAATCAGTCGTAGTCCCCATAGAAGGAATAAGTATAGTATGTGGACAATCCTTGCTGGACACCTAGAGGATCCACGCTGGGCAGAGATGCTATGACCAACCAAACCATGAAGAGCTTTGGTTTCTGCCTGCATCTTGCCAGACACCAGCAAATGCAACTACAGGGCATAAATCCACAGCAAAGTAGCTGCCAGTCCTGCTGCTTGTGGGACTGCTGCTTCTTAGAAAACATTGTCTAAGCACAGTACTAGTCTGCTTAAGAGAAGCTTGTGGAAATACACCTGCTGTGCCCTGGGTCAAACTCAGTTTAAGCTCCCTAAGCCTCTGGGTTGCTATTTTCAGAGTGCAGTTTATTATTAGTGCCTTGCCCATGAGCTGGGAGTTCAACACTGCTCCCATCCTCTTATTTGTGGGTTCTCAAGAGGTGTGGAATTTTTTGATTTTTTTTTTTAATGCACTGAGCAAGTGAGACTATGATTTTCCTGCAGCCAACGGGGAGCTCTCTCCTCTCTGTATGCTCATGAACCAGGCCTGCCATGACATCATACCACTGCTGGAATGCATTTGTGCCAAGAGCTTTGCAGCAATAGCACAAACAAACCTGATTGGTTTTTTTCCAGCCTCCAAATTTCTTATTCTAGATATGGGTCACTGATGCAGAGTGCCCCTTTAGTTTTCAGGGGGAAAAAAAGAAAAGGTAGTAGATTTCTGCAGACTCCAGATCTTTCAGCACTTCATGATTTCATTTCAGCTTCTTTCCTTCGGGCAATTTGAAAATTCCTCGAGTAGGTCAGAGCCAAATCCCCAGATGGGATTTTAAATTATAAGATTTCATGTTGGCCTTCTATTTATTTCAGCTTTCCAAGAGGGTTTTGTTGTTGTTTGGGTTTTTTCTTTGTTTACTTTGTGGGTTTTTTCTTTATCCTTTTTCATGACAAGGAGCACAAACTCTTCATATGCAAACATCTACTTCTTATTTGGTGACCTGACTCCTTCAGCTGGATACTTTATAGTGATTTTTCCCATATACAGACCTATGAGCAATGACCCGTCACCGGATGAGGTTACTCATAGCCCACACTGCACATGCCGTTACTTACTCACCAGTTAGTGGATGACCACCAACCTCTTAGTGAAACCGCAGGCACTGTTAGACTTGTCAGCTTCCTATTTATAGCTTGCTACTTTTGCATCCTCTTGGGAAATGTGGCTCTTGCTAAATGTGCCACCTCACCAATCGCTGGGGCACTGGTGTTGCTACATAAAAAGCACGACAATGCCGCTGTGGGGAATGCCACGGTCTTGAACTGCAAGAGGAAAGTTTTGTCAGTGTGGCAGCAAGATCCCTGGGGTTAAACCACTGAAAGGGTTTTTGCCTGAATCATCTTCTCCCCCACTGTGGGGCTTCTTTGCTATCTGTCTTTATCTAAAATGATGAGCAAACGGATGAAGAACCATGGAGGACTTGAGGTCTGTCTCCCTGGAAATGCACCAAGCATATAAGAAGAGAGTGGGGAAGCGAGTCTCCTTGCTTTATTCTGGCTTTATTGATATCGATATCTTCAGAGAGAAGCGGTGTGTCCCACATGTGCTCATGCTCACATGTCGTAAACCTGTTAGCAGGCACTGTTGACGGAAATCTGAAACTGGACCAGTAGCTAACTTCTGTGCACATCACAACTGTTACGCTGCTCATTCTGCTGGGTTCACACTGCTTCCTTTCCTCCATGTGCTTCAGAGCACTTTGAAGTTATGATGATGGGCACTGTGCAGGTTTACAACATTTAGAGAGAAGTAACCCTTTGCCATATAGAATGAATGTTCCTGAATGAGAGGGAACAAGCTATCTGGGGAAGATGCAGGGTCTCCTTTCTTGCTCAAGTGTGGGATCACCTCTGTCCAACCACCCCCAGAATCCCCAGTGCCCTCCAGCAATCAGTTTCAGGCTTTCTCTGCTTTCCTCGCTCTTCCCCCATAGCAAAGAGTTCTCAAGCCCATGTACTTGCCTGCTCTCATGCGTATTTGGAGATTTCCAGGGAGACAGGATACCAGATCCCCATTGCTCTTCAGCCCAGCCACAAGCAAAGAGGGGCCATGCCCAGGGAAGGGAAGGATAGTTGGGAGCCAAGAGAAGGGCAAAACCAGGAGAAGGGAGGAGTGGACCTTCTTAAATACCTTTGGTTGCAGTTTAATCCCTAGAGCATGGTGCAATGTTTTTTTCGCTTCATCTTTGCAGATCCCCTTTTGGTATTTAAAGGTTGCCCTCTGTCCCTGCAGACTGTGGCTATGAAACCTCCTTTGTATAAGAGTGGAGGCTGTATTTGTTTTCAGCTGGCTCCATCATAACTTGCCTGCTCTGTGCGCCACAAAAGCACGACAGGCTTTCCTGCAGAGCTGGAGGCAAACTCAGGAACATCCCTAACTCTTGCCTACAGGGAGCAGCAGCCACATCACCCATCCTTGGCTGCTGTTTCCCTTTTATTTTCTAAAAGCCATTCAAGTGTTGAGTTGCTCACTGAAATTTAATGTGGAGGCTGGCCAAGCAATGGCAGCCTGCCAGGGGTTTCCATGTCTACCAAGAATGTTTTGCAGTGCACCTTGGGAGGGGATCATTACTTCCTTGATTCTTTTTTTTCCTTCCCTTCCCTTAAAGTGAGTAAGTGAAGCAGCTGAAAAGTTAGAGCAGGGAGCTTTCATCACCAGCTCCCCTTTCCATTTACATGGCTACATATCCTGGCTGACTGCTCAACCCATGGTAAGATGGACTTTTTGCTCAGGCGGGGCTCAGGTGCTGGGAGATGCTACTAAACTGCTGTTGAAGTGATCTTGCGAGAGACTGTGATCCTATGGTGAGAGATGCAGCTCTGTGCACTGATGAAGATCAGGGGGTTACAGCTTTGGATATGGAGTAATATTCAGTGTGTGACAGTGTCTCTCACCAAAGTTTATTGCTTTGGGTATTTTGTAGGGGTAGAAAAGGATGCGTTTATGTTTAAGATGTAGGACAGTTTGGGGAGGCTGTGAGTTCAGCAAAATACTACCATCTGTGCCTCTGTAAAACAGGAATGTTACTCATTTCCTTGCTTGCATTGAGGCAAATGTTCACGAATCTTTACTGGTGCTGATAGTGCATATGCTGTGGGAATGGGGTTTAATGGTGAGTTTCGCCATAATGCCGTGGGACAGGGTGCTTTTGTTTCTCCAGCACCATGTCTCCAGGTGGCTAGGCTCTTCATGTAGCCAACGTGTCTTGCAGTTGCAGGTGGCTTTGAGCCCAGTAGGACAGGGCCTTGCTATCCCCATTTAGCTGCCGAAGGGAGAGGATGGACACATCCAGTGTGATGCTGTGGGAAGGTGGCTCAAAGACAAGGAGAGGGCCATTGATCTCATGTGGTTGCAAAAAGAAGGTAATCTTCTCCTGGTCTGCTCTGTCTCCAGGAACACCGTTGTACCTACTCATCACTGCTTTTACAGCAAAGTTCTATGCTGCTATCACAGTTAAGGATTTGGGAACAGGGAGTGTCAGGAATAGGGGGAAGACTGGGCCAAAACTTGCTCTGCTCTTCAGAGTTGCTCGTGTGCTGGCTGGCCCTTGCCATTTTCTTCCACGCTGCCTGTGTTTGAGGAGAACCTTCCCCAGCCCTCTCAAATCAAATGGTGTCTTTCTCAGGAAGTATCCATAAAACCTATCTGAGTGACAGGGGGAGACTGGTCTTGGTCACAACAAATGTCTCATGCACTAAGAAAGGAAATGTAGTTGATTCCTGTTCTGTCCTCCTTCAGTGAGTCTCTGGCCTACGTGTAGCTTCCCTTTCTTCTCTTTCATATCTCCACATGCCAGATAACTCTGGTTATCAGATTGCTTTGATCCACTGCCAGGATGCTTCTGGCACAGCTTCCCAAGGGGTGGGAAGAAGGCCCCAGCACTGAAGCTGGGGTTGTGCCACCCTGCTCGAGCACTTGGAAGAGCCCTGGTAAAAGACACTGTCCTCCTGCAGTCAACCACTGAAGACCTTTGAGCCATTCTCCAGCTGGGCTGCTTTGCAGCCCAAAAGACTTGGGCAATTAAGTACTTGTTTATCTCACAGGTATCACTTCCCTGCTCCAAATCAGACAAATTTTCATGTTGTTTTCAGAGCCAGAAGGGTTGCAATCATTCTGCTACAATGAAAGAACACCTTTTAATTATTATTATGCAGTTTTCTGGAAACTTATCCATCCAGCTAACCACCAAAAAGCTCAAGGTTTCACATAACTTTGCATAGGGCAAAGTTCTGAGCTGAAAGATGACAGCTTGGTACTAATATAGCAAAGTAAATTCCTTTTTGTCTGGATTTCTGCCTCCCTGCATGCTATAGCATTTCCTATGGAATCAGGACTGACTGCCAAAGGCAGTTTTCCTCTTATCAAGTCTGTGGAGTAAGAATTAGAATCGCTTTACTGAGCAGTAATAATATTAGTCGTGCAACACCATGTGGTATGTTATTCCAGACGAGCTTGTCTTTGGATGTGATGTGGGACTTATTGTGATTGCAGAGGTGTTGGCATCTTCCCAGAGTGTTTGTAAACCATCTGTACTTTCCAAAGTTCAGAGAGCAATGTAGCACCCTGACTGCTGGATGGCAGCTATGGCCAGACGGGTGAGCATCCTGACTTGTTCCTCTGCCCTCAGAGCAGAAGCAAGTACCATGGGTCATATGGAGGGGGACATACCTTGAAATGGTGACTGTCCCCACCATGATCATCTAGCTCTCTTGTTTTGGCAGCCTAATCTTTTGTGCTGTGTAGGACAGGGGGAGGATGCGACCAGTTGGTGCAGCTCATGATGCACAGTTTCAGCACCACCTTGTTTGCAGCTGGTGTTTGTCCAACAGGCTAAGAAACTGGTACAGCTTGACTAACAGGCAAAAGGAGACGTGTTACTTTTGGGTACTTTTTGGTCCTTGGATCAAGACCAATGTTTGGTTCCTTACGCTGTTGGCCAGTGTTTTCCTGTTTGGTTTTGTCCCTTTCCAGCTCTTACTCTAAAGAGTGCTACCTGGTGAAGGCCATGGGCCAATGGCTACTGTCTGTCCAGGGTCCTGTCAGTGCCTTGGATGACCTTGCACTTCTGGAAGTTCAAAGCTGTAGCAAATCCTTGCGGGTGATGGATGTTTGGCAGCACTGGTGCTAAGAACTGGGTCTGCCATAGACCAGGTACTGCATGGACATGTCATTATAGACATACCAGCATCAACTGCTGTCTAATAGAGGAGAGTGTGAGTGGAGTGGACTTGCCAAAGGTCATGTAAGCAGCTGGGGAAATGGTATCTAGATGATCTGGCTGCTCAGATAAGGCTGAAATGTCTAGGCTGTGCACACTTCATAGAATCATAAATTGCTTGGGTTGAAAAAAGACCTTTAGGATCATCAAGTCCAAGCATTAACCCAGCACTGCCAAGTCCACCACTAAACCATGTCACTAAATGCCACATGTACTCATCTTTTAAATCCCTCCAGGGATGATGATACCCCCTTCCCCAGACAGCCTGTTCCAGTGCTTGGCAACCCTTTTGGGGAATAATTTCTTTTTCCTAATATCCAGTCTAACCCTCCCCTGGTGCAGCTTGAGGCCTTTTTCTCTTGTCCTATTGCTTGTTAACTGGGAGAAGAGACTAGCTCCCACCTCACTACAACCTCCTTTTAGGTAGTTACAGAGAGTGATAAGGTCTTCCCTGAACCTCTTTTCTCCAGGCTAAACTCCTCCAGTTCCCTCAACCATTCCTCATCAGACTTGTGCTCCAGACCCTTCACCAGCTTTGTTGCTCTTTTCTGGACATGCTTCAGCAACTCAATGTGTTTCTTGTAGTAAGGAGCCTAAAACTGAACACAGGATTCAAGGTGTGGACTCATCAGTGCCGAGTACAGGGGGACAATCACTTCCCTCATCCTGCTGGCTAAACTTTTTCTGACACAAGACAAGATGCTGTTGTCCTTTTTGACAATGCTGTGACATTTAGTTTGCATCTGAGCTCTCTGCCACTAAGACTGGAGATCGTAGGAAGTGTCAGTGTCTTAGCTTTCTATGGGGCTTTCTTTCATAAGGGATAGCGTGTGGTAAGGAAAGATGTTAAGTACATATTATTGTCTGCTTCCATGCCTTTTCTCCTGTGCTTGCCCTGAGTCTGCTGTGCTTGTGGCCATTCTTATGCTGCAATCTGTCTCTGGTCTTGTCTGTCATCTCTATCTGTCATGGACAGAAATACAGACACATGACTGTTTGCAAAGCCTGTTACCTAATTCGTCCGTGCATCTTACGGAGACGTTCTAGAATTGTTTTATTTCTATACTGGTTTACTGCTGAATGGTAGCTCAGATGAAGAAAACGTGCCTGTAGCATTGTTGATCCCAGTTTCTCATTCCTTGTTTTCTAATCACTCCTGCGTTGCATGCCTCTCTTACCCTTTAGGGTAAAAGCTTGTGTTGCCTCAGTGAAAAGAATCAGGACAAGTTTGATTATCAAGAAGATTGTGAAACTTCTTTTGCATGAGATATGAATAATTGCACACTTAGCCCCTGTTTCCATGCATAGTTTCCCAATGGCATGCACAAACACCATGCTTCTGGGCTTGCAAGGCACTTGAGTTAAAGAAGTACTTGTTTGGATCAGATATCCACCTCTTATGTTAGAGTCCCCTGGGTAAGTGAATCTGAGTACTTCAGCTTGTTGTTCCTGTCTGGTGTGGGTGCTGTGTCAGATCCTTAGCTGGCAAAAACATAACAGATTCAGTGAGGTTCCAGCTGCTGTGACTGCCCTGTCCCTTTCCAAAGCCTTATTTTTTTGGAGGAAAAAATGTATTTTTGTCACATCTTTGAACAGCCTCTCCCCATGGGTAAACAGGAGCCGAGGTTTCTTTGGGCAATGTTTTGGGAAGGAGAAGCTGCAGACTGTTTGCTGCTGCTCTCGGGCATGCTTCAGTAACTCTGTATAGGAGATGGCATAGTCATGGGTATTCTTGTAACTGAGTGAGTCATAAAGCAGTTATTTCCAGAATGGTTGGTTCTTGTTCAGTGGGGTGGTGTTGCTCTGGTGATAGAAAGATGTGCTGGCTAACAGAGCTGACTTGGCATCACTGGCCCCAGAACTTAAAATTTTGCCTGGGACCTAATTTCAGTAGAGGAACCTGGACTATAAATAGGCTTTGGTTAGAAAAGCCAAAACAAATACTCCTTGATGGAAAAGGCAGCTTGATTTGGGGAAGCTGTATTTGAAGGAACTTATGAAGGTGGTGAAACACTGTACAGTGAGGTTGCTGAGGCACTGGAAGAGGTTACCGAGAGAAACTGTAGATGCCCCATCCCTGGCAGTGTTCGAGGGCAGGCTGGACAGGGCTTGGAGCACCCTGATCTAGTGGAAGGTATCCCTGCCTGTGGTAGAAGGAGTGGAACTAGATGATCTTTTAAAGTCCCTTCCAACCCAAACCATTATGTGTTTCTATAAAAGGAAATATTTTCTCATGAGGTACAAATTAGGGTGAGATTTGGTGGAGGCTTCTCTTCTCATGTCTAAAACTCCTAAGCCAGAGGAGCAAAGTGAGCTCCTTCTCTTGGAGTTTTCTTGCTTATACCTAGTTTGGATTTCTAGAGGGATAAATGCTTTTACAGATAGTAAGCAACAATTTCATTAATTATGAATTTCAGATAATGAGAGAAAGACCTAGAATGACAGGGAAGATTTCCGAAGACTTCTCTAGAAAACCACTGTGTTTATTTAATAAAAACTGTTAGTAGAAGAAACTTAGTTCTGACAGAACTCCAGGCATGGACTCCTTAATTCAAAAAGAAAAGCTGCATCTGTCAATGTGCCCCTGATTTTTTTGTTGTTATTGTTGTTTATTTTTTTACAACTGAAGGTCTCTCAGGTCTCACTTTCTCATTTTAATTGTAGTTCTGAAACCAACAACAGTTCCTGAGTTAAAACCAGGTCTTTTTGTCTTCAGGTTGGTCAGGACCAAAACTTAGCTATTTGCAAAATATGCCTTTGAGTATGTTCTCCCCCATCCCCAAGTCAAAGCAGGGTAGGGAAGCAACTGTAATATTATGTTTACAAGATGAGAAGCATGTCTCATACACAGCCTTAGATGCTCGTCAAACATCTGTGTTCTCATCACTGTCCTGTCTACAGGACTGTTCTGGACAGCAGAGCACTATTGACACTTAAAAATTTTATTAGCCTTTACAATAAAATACAATATGGGTGATGGATCATGCTGTTTCTCACCCTTCATATCCATCACAGACCTAATCTGGTCTTAAAGGCTGGATGTCAAGAGATGCCAAGTAGCAGCAAATCACTGTCATTTTTTTGCCCAATATTTTAAGGTAAAGCAACAAGAATTCATGCTGTAACCTGTGGCAATCTGGTAGTTGTTCCACAACTGAGTTGCCCGTGCAATGGAGACAAGTTAGAAGATGGTGGTAAATAGCATGGTCTGGAAGCTGGAGGTCCTGTTTCTGTTGAGGACATGTAGGGGACAGGAATGTGAAGCTGTTCAGAGGAAGATAAAGCAAATTCCTGGCTGTTTGGTTTACTGTCGTGGGGCATCCAAAGGAGCAGGGGTGATTAGAGCTGGGGAGAAGCTGAGAAAAAGAATACCAGCAAATGAATAGTTGCATACTTGAGAAGTGGGTTGCATGGATCATGACTTGCCTTGTCCATATCCAGAAGGAATGTTTCTGACCTGAAATGCAGGCTGCAAAAAACCAGGCTTCTGCTGCTGCTCATTTGGGTTAAGGCTGTGAAGCAGCCTGGAGGTCTTAGACACTCATGACACTTGTGCAAATTCTGAGCATTTCAGGAAAACTAGCTGCATGACTGGAAACAGAATTCTGATGAGGAAACACAAGCAAAAGAGGTATCCCCAAACAAACTATGTGTCAGCACAGTTTTAACGCAGCTTTACCAGACTGGAGTTAAAAAGAATAGTGGGGGGGGGGGAAACATGAATCTGAAACACGCACAAAAAGCCGCTTTACCAAAACTGTACAGAAATAAACCACAAAGCTGAGCTTGAGGCCCAGACACAAATGCACTCTGTAGGTTGAACCAGAAGACATTACATGTTCCAGTATTTAAAGGGTGGCTACAAAGAAGATGGAGACTCCCTTTTTACAAGGAATCATATGGAAAAGACAAAGGGTAATGGACACAAGTTACTCCTGGGGAGATTCTGACTGGACACAAGAGCAAATTTTTCACAATGAGGACAATCAGCCACTTGGCGTAATCTCCTCAAGGGAGTGGTGGACTCCCCAGTGTTGGAGATACTAAAGTTTTGGCTGGACCTCATGCTGGGTCATCTAGTCTAGGTCATGCTTTACCTAGAAATGTTGGACCAAATGATCTTTAAGATCCCTTCCAACCTGGGGTTCTGTGATTCTATAAAATGAAGGTGGGTTCTGCAGTGTAAGTCTCTCAGCATGGAGCAGTGTCCATAGGCCATTCATGCAATGCCAAAGGGGAGCTGGTGATCCCCAAAAATTTGTGTGCAATAAGAAAATGCTCAACAGTGGAATCTCTGAAACCTTCCCCTCTTTCTGAATGGTAGGCACTCTCATAAGTTCTTTCAAGGAGCAATCTACATCCATATAGGGTCTGGAGCCTGGAAAGTTCTGGGACCAAGCACCTATGCAAAGGCTTTGAAAAGACTTGAGGCGTGTGTCAACCATCTAGTCCCTTGTAGGGAAAGCACTTTCTCAGGATGTGAAAAATCCGATTTTATTCCCTATTTTGTACTGAAAGAAAAAGGGCTGTAATTGTGCCAACATCCTAATCACCATCTCTTTGACTTCGCAGCTTGCAGAGCAGGTGGGAGGCCAGCAGTGAGCTCATTGCGTACTCATCCTTTCAATTCCCTGGCTGCATCCTTTCCTGGTATTGTTCTCTGCTGTGTATAGGGTTGCTGCTCTGCCTGCTTGTGTAGTGTAAACCATTATGCTGATGCAGACAGCGAGCACATCCTTCTCTGAAAAGACCCCAGGAGTCCAGGAAAGTGGGAAGGAGGGCAACACAACAGAAGAACTTCTCCAAACAAAAGGTGATTGAGGCATCTCTTGTCTCCTGTTACACCCTGAGTATCCTCACTCTAGAAATGGACTTATTCTGATCCCTCAGGCTGCAGTAAGTTCCAGTAGTTTGTAAAAGTTGTTTAAATCATATGGCTGGGGAGGAGGCAGGCTGCTGAGTCGTAACATGTCAGAGAGCCTGGAAAAGAATGGGGCTTTGTTAGTTCACTTCAGCATGCTTTGAAGCAGAAGGAGGGGGCATGGAGCTTTTGTTGGGCAGTGTATCTACTTTTTCTGGTGTGGAGAGCGAGTGCATGGTAGCGGCTGCTGCTTTGACAGAATGCCTGTGTCAATTTGCTGTAACTGAGCATCAACTGGAAAAACGCTTTTGTGCTTTAGGAGGTGGGGTGATGGGTGAGCTCCAGTAGATGGGTCAGGGAGGATGCCAGGCCTCCTGATAGATGGACTTGGGGGTTTGGTTTTAATCTTTTTTCAGAAGGAAAGGAAATGGTTACTGCTGGCTGAAGTGTAGGAGAGGGCAGACTTTGCATGCATGACGTGCTGGCTGTCACACGCTTCCAGCAGCAAGCTCTGAATAGGAGGAAATGTCCCATTTCCCAGGGTTTTCATCTATGAGCTATGGCAAGTGCAGAAGTCCCACAAGAGGAGAGACTGGCAGAACAAGGAGAAAAAGCACAGGAGCTGCATTTGGCGAACTGCTATGGGCATGAACTGCAGGTGAAAAGGGATTAGAGCTGAGAAATGCCACTGCAGAAAGGAAAACACATCCTGTCCTTTTTCCTTTCAGTTTGCTGTATTTTAATTTATCCTGACACACAAGCCGCAAGAGCAAAGATCGCAAAGTTTCTTATCCTTTTAGAAAAGGCAAATAAAAAGCAATTTCTGTAGAAATCCTATTTGCATGGGTTTCGTAACTGTCTCTCCGGGCTCTGTGGGTGTCTCATCTAATGAACAGGCCCAGATCTGTGTTTCAGCAAACGAGGTGGCCAGACGTGGGAGGGAAAGGTGGGAGGGGAGACTGGCGGCTCTGGGAGCGCTGAGTATTTCAAGACTCGGAAGCTCGGAGGAGCTGCTGCATAGCATTTACTACTGGGGAATTCTAATTGGCTGCCTTATGCAAGGTACGTTGCTCTACATGATGGTTATTTTTGGGTTTCGTGACCAGTGTTTGTTGGTTGGTTGGTTTCCCACTGACCTGAGGCTCATTTTTATGCTTATCTGCGTACTACAAGAGAGCTGTAAAATCAGCTTTAGCAGGCTGAAGGGATTATTGAAGGTAATATGCTATCAGTAAACATCCTAAAGTAAAGTTTGTGAGTGTTTTCTATAGGTAGGAATTTTACCTGTGCAAGTGACTAAAGGTGTGGAGTGCATTTTCCTGGAGCGTAACATGCACTAGTATGCATCGCTGTATTTATCTACTTTATCGAGACAACACACTGGCCTTGCATAAAAAAGATACCTTGTCTTCAAAGTATTTAATTTCCAGTAAGGTCTATACTTGAGGCATTAAATCCTTTGCTTATTTCACCTTGTGTTTTCCAGAAGAGGATGCTGGAGAAGCATGTGCATGCATGGTCCCTCTCCTGCAGGCAGCTGCCTGATCTTGGGTTTGTTGAGGCTTGCTCCTGTGTCGAGGGAGGGATTTTCCACCTGTGCCAGGCAAGCAGGCAGCCTTACCTGGTAACACAAGCCTGATGAAGTAAGGCTGGAAACTGCATTTGTGCTTGGGTTGCACAGCTTGCCTGGTGGAGTAAAGAAACCAATACCCAACTAATTAGTCAGGATGAGAGAAGCTGATAAGCTCATTAGGGTTTTTGCAAGGGAGGGAAGTGATCAAAAGCTTGCAGGTGTCTTAGGTGTTAAGTGAAAAGTCTGGGTCAAAGGCCCAATTATAGGGGAACAGTAACATACTTAAGACTCCCAAAAAGCAACAAACAACTAGATGTTTAAAGCCAGAAGAGGAGGAGCTTGAGTTCACAGGAGGGACTGTTTTTAAACTTTAGCTTAGTTTAATTTGGACCTGAACCAAAGCTGTGCCTCTTTGTCTGTGGAAATTTCCTATGGCCTGAAAGCTTTCTAGACCTTGCAGCAGCTCTCTGAACTTCATGGTTTCATTACTGCTATTGCAATGACTTCAATTCCCAATGAGATGAAAGACATTTGAAGAGCTGCAAGGAAATGAGGCATAATTGTCCTTCAAGACCTTATCTTCAATTTAGTAATGCTTTTTGGAGGCAAGCAATACAATCAAGTTAAAGAGGAACAAGATAAATTGAGGGGCAACAGGTCCATACTAGGAATAGGGTTGGATCTTTTGAGATCCCTAATGCAACGGTTGTTGAGTGAGTACAAGAGGAATGAACCTCAAAAAGTGGCTAAGCTCATGTTTGTTCTCTAAATAACAGCTCTTATTCTTACTGTCAGACTAGCTGGACCACTGGCCTTGCTGGATCAGGTATTGTTTACATTCTTCTTGAACTGGAAAGGGCTCATGCAAAGCACTTTGTGCTCAACAAACAGGAATTTTCTTGTGAAACAGTTTTGTCAGAGATTCTGGGCAGCTCTTAAGGTCATCAGAAGACCTGAGTTTTGGCACTCAGTGCACCTCAGTGAACTGTGGTGTCTTGGAATGATGATCAGAGGGTGAGGAAGCACCAGCAACTCTTTGAAAGTCTGTCCTGTCTCCAGTGGCTTATAATTTGTCTTCCAAGAGCACCTAAAGGTTTTGATGTGACACTAGAAGCTTTCTGCTGCACTGTCTTTTGTAAAGGCCCTGGGCACTAGAAGAAAGAGGAGGAAAAATTTGGCCGTTCTTCATTCTGGGTGATTGTTGATGTCCTGGATGTGAGTTTAAGGGACTCAAATGGAAAGGAGAGGAAGGCTGGGTGCAGGGATTAAACTGATGCAAGCAAGTCTGTCTTTTTTTTTTCTCCATTCCTGTTCCTTTGTACGTTGTTCAGCCCTGCCCTGTTTCTGGCAGGCACTGGGGATGCTCTGAAGTGCCTAGGATTCGCATGGGTCACTTGGTAAGGCAGCTCTGGAAATTTTTGTAAGTGGCATTTTGTAGTAATATGTTGTTAGCTTTTAGGCCTTGCCTCTAGTGTAAGCAAATATTTGTGAGCTGGGAGGAAATGTAAGCAGTGGTGTCGAAGGGCAGCTAGAGAATGGATCCGGAACCTCACTTCTGAACATTTGGTGGAGCCAGCCATCTCAAAAGTGGCTATTGTCACCATTCTGTGGTGATTTTC
This sequence comes from Psittacus erithacus, assembly GCA_009867235.2. Lineage (NCBI taxonomy): Eukaryota > Metazoa > Chordata > Aves > Psittaciformes > Psittacidae > Psittacus > Psittacus erithacus. The sequence goes on along the minus strand of WYDI02027260.1, from coordinate 14,335 downwards.
CGTCTTTTAGAACTTGACTCCATCTGAGAAGCAGTTCTTCTACCACCTCTCCCATTGTCCCAAGGGACACTCCTGTGATGGTGTTTGTGCCTCTGGGTTTGTTTCTAGGCTGTAATTTAGACTCTGATACTCAGGGTCTGGCTCAAAACTGCTTTGACATAGATGGTGATGCATTTTCTAAATGCCAAATTTGTAGTGCTTTGTCTCTTTTGTTTGGGTCTGGGTTTTTTTGAGGTTATGCTGAAATCCCATTTGCTTCAGAAAAGCAGAGTGAGCATATTGGGAGTATGAGGTCAAGGGAGAGGAGCTTCTGCTCCCAAAGCTGGTACTAGAGCTGTGACACAAAAATTGTCCCTAGCTGTTACCTTTTGTCTTTTCCATGTTTCTACTCCAATGGAAAATTACTGATTTCTCTCTTCTCATGATCTCCTTTCCTTTGCTGCCTCTATACAACCTGTAGTTGTTTCATTTTTGGCTTGGAGTTTCAATTAGTAACCCCAAGTTATTCTGTGTTATATGAGAATTTCTGGGTCAGAATAGTTATGCTTCTGCATGCATAAGCTGCTTGTAATGATAACAATAATGGGAGCTACAAGGCCATGGGGGATTAAACCACTAAGTAAACATCATCTCATCTGTGGGCCTTATCACACTTGCTTTGCCATTTGCAAAGTCTGAATGATATCTTTAATTGTGATGAGAGTGATTTTTCATTAGCCTTAGTTGTCAACAAGTAAAGGATCTTATTTGAGCTATTTAATTCTGTATCTCCTGAGAGAGACCAGGTATTCCCAAAGGTCCACTTATCTCACTAAGGCTGGCTTAAATTGGTTACAAAGGGTGTCTGGGGTAAGTAGTTGTCCTGATTTCAGTTCAGATAAAGTAACTGATTATTATATCAGCCTTCAGACACCCAGAAAAGGCAGATGAATTTTGTCCTTTTGAAATCAACTAGTGGTTTGTTCTTACTGTGCTTAGGGGTGAACTTCTTAAGGAAGGGACATGTGCTTCCCATTTGGGCTTGGGGAAGAAAGAGAAAAGCTGGGTCAAATGAAGTTTTTGTAAAGCCTCTGCATTCCCAGTTTCTGCAAAATAAAGGAGGAAAACACACTCTCCTCCCCCCACACAGCTTCCTGTTTTTCTGTGTTAAAGGTGGACAAAGACATAAAGTCTGGGAGAAAAATGTTCTCCTTGAGCTGAAAAATCAATTACTGTGACTTCAGTGTTTTCTGAAGAGAGTACTGAATGCTTGTTTGACCCTTTGTAACCTCCTGGCCACACACTACTGTCCTAAATTTGCTGAGATTTTAATGTGGTCGGCATTTTGACAGTCTTACATTGTCTCTTCTTTCAGTGTTTGGGGTCCTGCCATGCAGGTGACCAACAATTTTGAGTGGTGCATAAAATCAGCAATAAAAGCCAGGCTATCCTACCTCTTATAATGCAGAACATGCCTGGAGAATAACACCACAAAAAGTGGAAAGGGTTGTAGTAATACTTCATCCATGTTTGTTTTTTGCCTCCTCAGGGACTTGCTGAGGTGGAGCTGATGTTGTTTTGTTTTGTTTTCCTGTTTTCATTGCTGTCCTCATAAAGAAAATGTTGAACCATACCCTGCTTGGTTTCTTCCCATGGCTGGCATTAGCACACGCCCTGTATCCCTTACTAAAGTCTAATCCAAGTAACTTCTACCTCTGTTCTTCTCTTCTTTCTTTTTATGCTGCTAAGGGCTATCTTGGGATTTGCGGTTTTATTGTCTTTCTGCTCTCTTTATTCCCAATTATCTCTTAACTCACACATTGTGTGTTTGTCTGCTTATGAGGTGGCTCCAGTAAGTTGAACTCTAATTCATCCTAAGTCATGACCATCTGAGGCTTGATAAGAGCAGAGTTTGAATGAGAGAATTTGCTCCAGTGTGTCGGTGTTGGTTAAACAAAGTCTAGAATTGTTTTTCCACATGACAGAATGGTCTTTGTACCAGCCTGAATGCAGACTCAGCTGAAGCCTGACATGTTGGTTGGGAACACAATTACAATGAATAAGGATACTTGGCCATAAGAGAAAAGCAGCAAAGGTTGGGACAGAAAGAGGAGCAATGTCTTGGCATTGGCGACCAGAGTTTGCCCCTGTGGCCTAAAGAGTTCCTGAGTTTATGGACTCTGAGCTGGCACTAACTGAATGAGGAGATCCCACCCTGCTCCTAGGCATGTTTAAGTGATGGTACCTTAAACTATGCTGGGGAAGGATTCAGGATAAAAAGTAATCTGGCAAAGAAAGCTAGGGTCCTTGGTCCATGCTCAAATAATCTTTCCATTTGCACCTCTTAAGACCAGCTCTTAATGCTAATCAATCTCCCTCTCAGTCTAACAATAAATTTTTAACTAGTTCACCTGCTAATTTCCACAGGGGAAACTCCTCACTGGCAGGTTTTGCTCTGAGTTGTGTATCATTCTGCCTGGTACCATGCATCCATTACAGCTACCCACTTGCTTGGGGAAAGACATTATGCTCATTCAGAGGGTCAGTGAGTGATTAAGAGCAAGGGAGGAATTTTGGACATCTAGAAGATTTCAAATGTTTTAGGCTTCTGCAAAATGGAGGGGCATTTCCCAGTCCAAGTCTAAGTCCCCAAGCTCTGTATTGCATTCTTAGACAGTTTTAGATGCTTTAGTTAGAAGCAACACCATCACTGGCATGAGAGAAAGTGACCTAGAGAGAAATTGAAAAGCAGTATCTGAGGAAGAGTTTCAAATTTGCCTTGACAAAGAAATATCTTTAGTACCTCTTGGCTTCCGTTTGGAACGCCTTTATATACTTCTGAAACAGAGCTTGAAACGAAGCAGCTTTATCTGTGCTGCTGCAAAGATGATGTACTTAGTTGACATGGGCTATAGTAGGAAGGTACTTCTTCAGCTGCAAGGCAGCAATAAATTGACAGCCTTTCAAAGGGCAGGGAAGGGGAAACATGGCCTGTTTGAAGACTGCATGTAATAAAGTGATGGACTGGCCCTGTTTCTGACGCTCTTAGTAGTATATAGACTATTAACTGCAAATACGGATGAGATTGGAAGGGCTGCAAAGGAGCAGTGCCTTTTAGGATGGATGATACAGGGAAAGGAAAGAGTTTTAAGGCATGGAGGGGCTACAGCAAATGTGGCTATGGCACTCACATCCCATCTGATTGAGTTAAAATGCCCTAAGCACTCCCTAGATTGGGCAAAGCTCATGGACAGTTTTCTTCCCCCTGATAAATGTTTTTGTTGACTGGTAATCTTAACTTTAGCACAAAGGGGGATTCACAACAGGAAGATGGATAATGCATAGTCATTCTGTGGATGTCCAGTTTGTTCCTTAATGTACAGGAGCTGATAAGATTGACTAGATGAGTTTCCATGAGAAACCCTGTGTCACATCCAAAATATATGGGGCTTTCCAGATATTTTCCTGGTGGAACAGCTACCTCAGAGCTCCAGATTCCAAAGCAGAAAGGGGTGCTACACAAAGCTGGCATTGAGCCTCAGTATTCTGCCAGAATGTCTCTTTGCTTGGTTTCCTACCTGTTCCACATACTCTTCTGGCATTTTCTGAAACTGGGTATAGCAAGCTGTTAGGGTTCCTTGAAACATGTATTTTCTTGCTGAAATGTTCATTTAGCAGCTTAGACCCTGTTGAGGATGAATGTACCTCTGGATGACCCAGGCTGCTCACATTTATTGGATGCTCAGCAACCACTTAGGCTAGTGTTAGCTGCTGCATCACCATTTTACCATTTTTGTTTCCCTCATTGCCATGCTGGCAGAAAGGCCAAGAACATGATAGGCCACAGAGATGTGGTGACTCCTACAGAAGTTGTTTCTCAAGGTCTTTTTCCTGTTTTTACATAAATACCATTATGTGTGTTCGAGGTCCCTTCTGTAATTACGGACCTGTGCTGTATGGCTTTCTTGTCATAAGAAGAATAAACAGATGTGTCTGATACTTTGGAAAATGTTTTGCTAAGGAGATCTCATTTCTCGTGGCAGCCTGAAGCAGGCTCATGGTGGCTGTTTTGGTTTGCCAGTGAAAGCCTCTTGGGGCATCTTCAAAGGCTGCAAACTTTCTGATTTTGCACACAAGCCAGATTGCTGTCATGCAGTGTGTGGCTAGCAGACCCTTCATTGGAGGTACACCTCCTTCAGTTCTGGCCATCAGACGTGCACCATCCTCAAATGTCTTTACTCTCTTGCAACAGAGCCGTGCATGAAAAGCAAAACAAAACCATATGGACAGGCTTCAGAGTGGCTGTGCTCAAGCTTGCCCTGCCCTGCATGAAGCAAACACAGAATTGCAAAACCCCCAAGTCACATGAATGCTGTGTCCAAGCTAAGAGAAGCCAGCACATGATAGCCCCAGGTTGTGGCTCAGTGCTCCCATCACTCAGCCGCACTGCAGTTTGCGTTCAGTTTTTCGCACATGTTAATGTACAGCATGACCTCCACATGCCCTTGCATGTTCCCAGTTGTTTCCTTTGCCCTGTGTGGCTGAGCCAGTGTTGGTTTTGTTCTCTAGGTCATGAACTCCAAATTTTTTTTTCTCCTGGCTGGGCTAGAATACAAGTGTGCAAATACTGTTCTTGCAGAATTGATGGGGAAAGCCTGGAAATGCTGTCTGAAAGCTGTATTTTCCTAATTGGGTGATAATGATGTGGCAACTTAGGTCTTTTTGTGGTACTGGAAGGGCTGTTTTGAAAGCTGACTGGTGCTGCTCATCCATTCAGTAAATGACCCCTAACTGTTGTGTTCAGGCTGGAAGCAGCCTACAGATTTTCACAGAAAGGGTGAGAACATGGTAGCTAAAAAGAAAAAAAACACCCCCAAACCTGAACCACTGAGTTTAATTTGTATCGGGTTATATTGGAAAAGAGTATCCAAATGCTTCTGTTTTTTGCAGAGTTGGCTTAGGTGTCTGTTCAGTATTGCTGCTGCAGGGGTTTCTCAGCCCATGTCCTGCACCTGGGGAATCCTTTGTGGTTATCCCATAAGGTTTGAGCTGAGGCCTTCATGGGTAATAGACCCTCAATGAACGAGGATTGTAGATGGACAGGAGGCAGAGCATGGGGCTAGATGACCAGTTGGAAGGGGCGTCCACACCAGTAGGCCCATTTTGGACGTACATAGTTCTTCTTCCAGGTCTTACAGAAGCAGCCAAATAATACTTAGGCTGGGCAGTGATGTTTCTACTGTGTTTGACATGTGTTCTTCAGCCCTGAGAAGACTACTGAGCCTTCTGCCTCTGCCTGTGGACTATTGTGGTTCTGTGGAGCAAAGCTGTGGGTATTTATGCCCTTGGTTTGAGTCATTCAGTTTACATTCATCTGCATGTAATGATTGTTGGGCTTCTCTAGTTGTGTTGATAAGAGAAGAGTTTGGGAAAGACACTGAGCCTGGCATCTAGTACCCATTCTTTTTGTTTAGCGTAGGATAAAACATTTTCTTACAGAATTAAATCAGGACCAGGTGGAGACACCCTCTCATATTGGAGCTATCTGAAATGATGGTATCATCTTCCCTGTTTCCCTAAAACCAGACACACCAGCCGGCCTTAAAAAACATAAATAAATCCACCAGACCGTTACTCAGTGAGCCTAATACGACCCCAATGACTACCTGTGGGTCTGCTGAACCATTTGAAAATTAAATGCTGCCACACGTCCAGCCCAGTTTTACTCACTGATTGAGCAAGCTACTTATGCTTAAAAATTTCTAACAAGCTTGAATGCTGTCTAGGACCTCTGAGAAATAACTTTGCCTTTGTGTCTACAAGACAGCGGATTAAGTGGTGGCAAAAATAAACTTTTAGATCTGGTCTGTCTGCTTGATACTCGGATGAGAGATGCCTGGCTGCTGGTTTGTTTTGCTGTTCCCTGGGCTCTGTTGCCTTCACTGGGAGGGGCCAGGAGGAGTTTAGATTCCAGCTTTTTGACCTGTTCGCATGCCTACAGCTTTCCTCTGGGGCAAATTGCGGTGTTTCTGCAAAAAGTAGCCTTATGGTCGTGCAGACCTTGATGTATGAAAACTTGCAAACTAATGAGATTATGGAATTTTTTAATGCTTTCCATTTTTCAGACAAATGAAATTTAAGAGGCAGTGGTTACTAAAGAGAAAACATTGTCATTCATCTGCAGTCAGTTTTGTCTGGTTCTGAACAACCACTTAACACGCCAGCTAACTGTTAAACTGCAAAGTGTTCCTTGCTCTATGACACAGTTTCAGCCCAAAGTCCAGGATGACCTGGAGAGGGAATTCCTAAGCAGAATTTGGTGGCTTTAGGGAGCTCAATCTCTTATTTAGCAAGGAATCCACCCACATGTGAAGCTTAAAAATGAGACGTTCCCACCCAACTTAGTCACCCCACCCAGGTGAACTTTTGACAGTCCGTGCTAAGATGCTTGAGGTATTTTTTCCTGTAAAGTATGAAGTACAAAGGCTTCTACGTCTAACCTCCCAAAATCTCAACATGAAAATGAATCTCACTTATTGTTTGTAGCAATTGGGGTAGAGGTTCAAGATACCTTAGAGTATACCACGAGCAAATAGCTTCAGTTCAGCTCTTCCTGAAGACAATCTAAAGACTATAGTTACATCTCCATTAGTAAATAAATGCAGTCTATCCCATAGCTAAGCAGTTATTGCATAAGCTATACATAGCTAACTTCTCCTTACCTCCCAAACCAGCATGACTATGTGCAAGCTATCTGTTTCAAATGGTCCCTGGACTACCCTGGGAATTCTGGGAGAGGCACAGTTGGCACACAGCAAAACTGTGCCAAATTCTCTGCCACTAATTTAGCAATGTAAATCTTTGTGTCACATCCTTGTTCGCATACTATTGTGAACATAGCCTTTAAGCGTGCACTACAACCAGGGTAAAGAGAGGGTAAATGTGGACAAACCATACTCAGTCACTTGAGTTTTCTGGTTTGCTTCACAAAGTTAAAGGAATCTCAGAGTTTTATGTTTTTATCACCACTAGTAATGGTGGTAATTCAGAATCGGAATCAACTGATTCTGCCCATAGTATCTCCGCCACTTGGCTTTTTTCCAGAGCAGTGTCTTATGACGTGTTATTAGCTGGCTGTGTTCACTTCCTCTGATAAATTTCTTTTGGGAGGTAGGGCTAGGAAGGAGGAAGCTACTGGAGTTTGCTGTTCACATGGGTTTGCTGGCTTTGTTGTTAAGTGCTGCCCACTTCCACTTTAGGCAAGCTTTCCTTGTTGATGCAGCATTTGTGACATATAACCAGCAGTGCAGTGTCTTACTTGGAAAGGAGAGTAACACCAGACCCTGGTTCCTCTGGAGGGTTGGATGTGTGGGCATGGCTGGCACAGCTCTGCAGCTCCGTGCTATCGCTTGTAGTGCCAAAAAATGTGGACAGAGGCACTGGAGCAAAAAACTGGTGAGAGATATGGAAAGAGGTGCTGTGCTTCATCTTTTGCTACCTTGGATTTCAGGGATTATATTCTTTTTTTCTGGGAGAATGAATCTGGCACTGAGCAGCACTGACACGTATCAAGAAATATGGGGCCTTTTCCAGCCATGTGGAAGAGGTGATGTGGACCACTTGAGAAGATCTTCAATTTGGGGCATCAGGAAAATGGGCTGTTGCCTCTGTTGTCTTCTATGACACTCGCTCGTGTTGAGCTGTTTGTTTGATTTCTGTATCCTCTTTCAACATTTTCAAATGCTCTGGGGACAGCAATTACACCTGTCTGTGCTGTCAAGAGCAGGAAAGGCTGGTTGTTTGCAATGAGCACTGAAGCCTTGTTAGATGGATTCTCCTGCTAGGGAGTTTATGTGTATTTTTTGTGTTGTATCCAGGACATGTGCACAGCTGAAGCAACTGCGTCTCTGCTCCAAGTGGAAGAAACCTTCTCAGCATGCCTGGCACGGATAGATGCTCTCATCCTCAAGCCTCTACTGCAGGCAGGTAGGTCAGAGAAGACTACTTTTTTGTCTGTAGTCCTAGCCTTGAGTCATTGGCACACCTATGAAGGGATTTGTAATTAAAACTCGGTGTTTGAGGACTTGCTAGAGGCTGTTTTTCTAGAGTGAGTGGTATGTAAAGAGATTTCATTTAAGATGGTGAGCTCTTAAGGATAGCTATGGCCTTTCATTCAAGCTTAGGACTGTGGATCCTGTTTATTTAGAGGTTGATCCAGATTCTAACCAGTATCAACCTGCTGTGAGGCTTGTTTCCAGTATGGTACGCAAAAATCTAAACTGCATCTCGCATATGCGACCCCTAATCCATGCCCGTTCTGCTTCCCTGCTCTTGGTCCACGGTCATGCCTGTCTTTGAAGGTAAAACTTGTGGGTGCAGGTTCTGAGCTGGCAGTAAATCAGAGCAGCTCCACTGAAATAACAAATTCATATATTCACAAGCCCGTCTGGCCAAAAGTGGTGTGACTGGATTAGGTCCATAGCTTGGCTCCCTCATACGTCACTACCTTTTTGATGTAGCCTCCAAGGAGATTTGAAACAGCCCTTCAGGGCAGGGGCAGAAAATTTTCTGCTGGTGCTCGTGTCTGAGCCTCTCGGGCTGCCCTGACCATATGCCTCACAAGAATGTGAAGGACAAAGCCTTAGCATGTGTAGCCTATGCAATTACTCATAGGGACACAACTCTAAATAATCATCATCTCCTTCCTCCCTGTCATTTTTTTCCTGCAAGAATGTATGTCCTTTACACTGAAAAATTGGAATGAGTATTAGAAGTAGGCAATGTTTTTCACATGATTTCTTGGAGTCAGGGTTTTCTGGAGTCTTTTTCTTCCATCTTTTCATCAAAGAGCCTACTGACCAGAAGGGAAAGGAGAACTTAAAGCTCTTCCTGCTCCTGAATGACCGATTTCAAGCTCTCTGGAACCTCACAGATGAAAATTACCGGATTCTGAAACAAAAATGTAGCACCTCTGAGTCATTTTGCATCCAGGACATTTACACTGTCTGGAAGGGAGACCTGTTTCTAAACCTCTACATCCAGTAAGTACAGAAGCATTTTCAGCAGCGGAAGGGACCAAATTACCAAATTTATCAACTTGTAGGTTGGTGCAATTAATTTGCGCATTTAATTTGTTCAGTCTTGTCAACTAGTGTTCAGTCATTAGGTCAGAGAAGTGGTTGCATTCACTGCTCATGGCAAGTGCTGTGCAGACAGCATAATAAGTAGCCCTTTTTATAGCGGTGAGAATGCTTGAAACCAGGATAATGTTTGTAAAAGAGTATTTTCTTACAAGTGTAGGGTTTTTTAATGCATCTTAAAAGTGGGAAGAGGATAGGGGGTAGAATTTGTGTCTGGGTCTTTTATGAAAGTGAAGCCTGAACTGTCATCAGAGAACAGAAAGATGTATTTAAAGGACTCAGCAGGGACATAGAAGATGTCACTAGGCACAGTTTCTATTTTGTGTTAGTGCCACATGCTTTTCGCAAGCGATATGATGTGTATAAGCAAGTGATGGATGTAGTGTGATGTGAAAAACATACTGCCCCGTTGCTCTTTCTATAATTAACTACATCTGCTCCCCATCTGTCTGCAATGCAAAATAAAAATGTTTACCAAAAGCACTGCAGTGTGTATAACCAGTGTTGATGTCCTAGAGAGAAAGCTATCATTTATAGACATCTGAGATGACATAAAAATCAGATGGTATTCAGTCCTTCATTCATCATGTTGACCATAAATTTGGGCAAGCCAATACAGATGGGCTTGTACCATCTGTGCAGTTTGGCACCCACACGTGGGAAATGGGCATATTGACTTCTGGGCGTTGCTGCTCATCTAGTCTTCGTTTTGATGGTTTTATGCATGTGGAGGGAAGAGGAAGGAAGGACTACTTTATATTTTGTTTTTATCTAGCATCATTTTTAAAAAAGTGATGTATAACAAGTTTTGCCTTTATATGAATGGGGTTTGGAGCAGTGTGTGTTGTTCATTTGGGAACTGATTCAGTGAATTAAAACTGATTTGCTTTAGGCATGTGAAAGATGAAAACCTGTGCTGAGGTTTCAGATGACATAAAGGAAATTTTATCTTAAGATCTAATTTCCCCTCACTTCAAAATTAAAACCTGTTTTTTGTTGTGTGTCATGCAAAGAAAAGGCTGGTTCCTACCCACCTCTGCTGACTCACTCTGTGCAGTCCTGATCCTAACAATGTCTCGTGCTTATTAGCATAATATAGAACAAAGCAGAGCTGATGCTTTTGGGCCTGAAAATCAGCAGAAAACACATGTCCCTGAAAAAT
>WYDI02027257.1:0-55975 GCA_009867235.2 Psittacus erithacus | reverse complement strand
TTGGACAGAGCCTTGGGTGCCATGGTTTAGTGTGAGGTGTCCCTGTCCATGGCAGGGGGTTGGAACTGGATGATCTTCAGGTCCTTTCCAACCCAAACTGTTCTATGATTCTAAGAAAAAAAAGGTTTTGAGAAATGAGGCTTCCCAACAGGCTTTTTTAATGTAAGCTTAACTTATAAAAGCTCTAACCCAAGTTGCCTGCTGAGGCTTGGATTCCAGGGCCTGGGAGGTACCTCTCAGACTTGTGCTCTCTTCTTGTTATTCTCTGGTGCAGGGAGGTGTATAAGAGCTGCTGGAGCCAACATAAAATTGGGATAAAATTAAACAGAATAACATTCCTATATTGGCCCATCTTTAAAGTTTCCTGTAAAATGAGCATTACAGAAGGTGTTTCTTGCTTTCTTTTTCACTAACTTTATAGGTTTAGTAGGGGAATTATTTATAATCATAGATAGACATTAAATTCTCAAAATAGTATGCTCTAGTATTCATTGGTGATGCTCAGACTGGTAAATCAATCACAGAGTTAAGAGCCTGAGAAGCATTAAAACATTTGTAATGCATAGCCAGCTCTAAAAGCTGCTTCACAAAGCAGCTGGTGATGATACAATGATGCTGCACAAGAAAAAGATTGTTATCCAGCTGTCAACCATCTTACATGTTATCATCCATCAAGTGTTTTAGAGGGGCACCTTCCTATGCTGGTATTATGCAGGCCTCATAGCTGTGACATCCCAGATCTGTTTCATGAAAATATATATTATCTGTGTGCCAAAAAATGTCTTGACCCCCCCAGTGTGAACGTGAAAACAGGAAAATTCAATAGATCTTTCTAATCAAAATGCACAGATGTGTATGAAAGAGCATTTCCTGGCTTAAATGTTCCCCTGTTTAGATGATACCTACTCTTCTTCCTTTGCTTTTTGTTCCTCCCTTTTGCATTTATGGTTTTTATCACAGTTCTTGCAATATATCATGTTAGCAAGTACAGCAATTGCTCTGCAGATAAACTGGTTGCTCCCTCCTTTCCAGCTATTCCAATAGTCAGTAGTAGATTATCTACAGCTAAGAGCAAGAACATGGTCATATGAAGCATGCATTTTCTTCTAGTGTTGCTGTCAATGAAAAGTCTTCATGTTTTCTCAAAGCTCACCTCTGGAAGGCATACTTTTAAGTGTAAATATATATTTCCATTAAAATGATACTCTTTATGGTTAAACATAAATGTAGAAACCTGAACAGATCTCACTTCAGAGGCTCAAAAAGCTTGTTTTATCTCTCATAGCTTGTGTTTTTTATGTGTTCTGTAAATGCTTCAATAGGAATCAGTGAATACAGTCTCAGCTGGTTTTTTCAGTTACCCTTGCAAGTGTTTTTAGCTGCAGTTGAGCATTTGGATGTTTCAACATGTGAAGTGTAACAGCCATAATATCTAAGTAGAACCTGCAAATATTCATAGCACTTACTGAAATCCTTGATAGTAAATAGTCATGAAGTGGTGGTAACTTGCATTTGTGTTTTAAGATGAAAATTAGCATCAAAAGTAAGATGTTGCCTTATGCATGAAGTTGTGCTGAGTTGCCTCTTCCCCTTTCCAAGTGGAGTGATGGAACAGAGCTGAGGCAGCAAGAGCAGGGCTGACCTCTGGTCTGGCATTTTGAATCTGTGACCAGGAGTCCGAGTGGCATTTTCAAACATGAATTAGCTGCAAGAGCCTGACTCAGGCAGACAATAAATGTGTACTGCAAGCTAGCATTAAAAACTATTGCTGCTGCACTCCTGCCCTTCCTGCTGCTGCTTTTCTGGGATGTGCTGGTCTTTGCCACTGTAGGGTTTGTTAGGACTGTTGGCTGCAAAGGAGAAGAGCAGGAGGCTGGTCCCAGCTTCATCCCTGGCTCATGGGGATGATGTCCATGCAGGTAAACTCAGGGGCTGTACCCAGACATTTAGTCTTAGTGTGGCTCTGCCTTATGTCTGCAGGAACAGGCATACTGAGATAAGCATTGAACTTTGGCTTGTAGTCAGGTCTTCAACTTGACTTCAGTCTTAAGGACTACAGTAAATATTACTGAGTGTAATAGTAGTGACTTGGTTGCATTTTCAGGGCATATGTTTTCCTTGGGAGTGGTATTTGAATAAATTTGTGTGGCCCTGCTTGTGTTTTACAACACAGCATTTAATAAGCTGCTCCTTCTGCTCATTGCAACTGTGTAAACCAGATAAAGCATAGCTCATCTGTCCCCAGAGTAGATAAACCCTGGTGCTTTTTCTCCATTTAGTTGATACTACATAATGCTTACAATCTCTGTAGACTTCTGCCATCACTATCGTGATGAGTGTATGAGTCCTTCTGTCTAATTTAACATTATGTAATGTATTTGGTCTTTTCAATGCTTTCTTTCAGTGTTGCATTTAACCTCTTGTAAACTGTGCCCATGCTCACACAGCCTGGTGCAAGAAGCACCAATTTACCTCTGTTTTGCTGTTCATTATTTTGTATATCCCTACCGCAATTCATAAATCCATGCCAAAGTCATTTTTCCACAAAGTCAGTGTTTCTTTGGCTCTCTTGCCAGTTAATAGGAAGTACTCTTGACAAAAATGATGGATATGCCTGAGGAACAGCTAGTACCTAGGGGGAAGAGTGTTAAGATAACTTATGAAGCTGAAATTAATAAGTAGAGGAGTTTCTGATGATGCTTTTGAATAAAGTGGCTGATCAATAAAGCACACTTTGAACAAAACCACTCCTTTATTATAACCACAAGGGCTTGTCTGTAGCTAGAAAAGAGAGAATATGAGCAAAACTTGCTTTTATAATGTTAACAGGACCCTTAAAGGTAAGTATAAGCCTTGCTTATGGAGGTAAATATTTTGTAGCCAGGACAAGAAAAACAAGCAGGGATAGTTATAGGATGTGTCGGTTGAGGAATGTGTCTTTTGCCATTACTGGCTCAGGATATTTTCATGCCTTGTTTTCTGTTTCTTGCATAACAGCTTTATGGGCCACAGCTGCCACCTATTCAGTACTTAGGATGGTGTTAGAAAGTCTACACTGGGGCAATGATTTCTCTTCTGTTTTGCATTTTTTTCTGCTTCTACATTCAACACCCTTTTTAGAACCCCCTAAACAGTCTCTTTTTCCATTTGAGTAATATGTTTCCCTACAGCTGTCCTATCAAATGAAGAATTGGACTACTTAAGTGTCCATCAAGCCTAATAAACGAAAGTCTGTGCGGGCTCTACCCTATCTCTTCAGTGCCATCTTGTAGTCTCTTCCTCGCTCAGTATTTATATTCTGTTTTATTCCTTGCAGCCAAGAGAGGTTACTTGCTATTCAAAAGCTATCAACAAGCTAATCCCTTCTGTGCATCTATCCTTCATTCTGTCTGTCCTGTCTTTTTTGCAGGAAGACAGATTCTGCCTTCCTTTCAGGCTGTTGGCTTTGTTATTGGCTCTGGGATTCAAAACCACGCTCTACAAACCTGCTGATAGTCACTGTAGAATCATATTCTTAAGTATCTGTAAGCAAAGTGCTGTTCACTGCTTGCCTGTGGGATATGCTGCTCTTCCCATGAAGTTTTCCTCACAGCGAGGAAAAGTTCCCACACCTAAATCATGGAAGTTTCTTTAACGGTTGTTGAGCCCCCAATTCTCATTAAGCTACAATTGTGAAGAATCATTTGCATGTATTGTTTAGTTAGGATAACTTCCATTGGAAAATGAGTTCTCTAGGGTTCTTTTCTCCTTGCATACTTCCCGAAATGGGCTCTTTACCGAGGGTGGAGGTTCTGCATAAATAGCTTCAAAATGGGAGTTTATGGTATCAGGGACAGGCCTATAAAACCACATGTTGTTATGTACTTTTAGCAGTGTAACCGTGGCAGGCAGGCATGTCTGGCGTTTGGGGAAGCAGTGCTATGTGTCTGCAGGGCCTTTCATTTCTTATCTCCTGTGGAATAAATGTTAAGCCCTGCACGTCTGAAATCGGCATTCCTGGGCAGGAATTTTCACTGAGCCATCTGGTGGATTTCAGCTGCAAATGTAAGGACCGGCAAGCTCCATACAGCATCTGCCTTGTTAGTCCTGCGCCTCTGCCTTCATGGTGAGTTCTATAGGTACATGATGTCTTTCTAGCTTGGTTTGAATTGTACGACATGGGCAGGTTTCAAAACAAGGTTAAAATGGCAGTACGTTTTGGGCTCTGCCCTAAAAATACTTGTGTTTCATTGTTCCTCAAGGACACTGACTCTGCTTTGATTTATGTGCTTCCCTGGGTTTTAGATCCAGCCTGGGCATAAGAACTCCTCATGTAGACACAATTCAGCAGTGGGAGATCCATTTAGGCTGAGATTATGTGGCCTCAGAGTAACATGAGTCAATGCAGAACTGAAGGTGGGATGCAATATCTTTTGTCCTAATACAACATGTTTTCTACTGTACCTTTTGTTTCTACTTTATGGAATAAGCCTCAGTACAATAACGGCCATATGGGGAAAACAGCAGAGTGCTTTTTGTAGTCATTTTCCACCTCCCCCTTCCCAATTGTTAATGAACATTCTCCAGGGAGCTTTTATTCCTGTGGGCATTGTGTAATTACTCATGCACAACTTGGAGATACAGTGGAAAAGGGGAAGAAAGGGAAAAACTTCCTGAATGCCTCTCCAAACTGCATAGTTGTTCATCTGTGCCTCAGTGGAACAATATACGTATCTAAGGGACAGCAAGGTAACTTGCCATGTTAAGGGAGCGGATCCTTACAACAACGTGTTATCCTGCAAAGCTTTCCATTAAAATCAGCTCGGTGTAATCCTAGTAAATGTTAAAGCAAGGAAAACAAGTGACTGCAATAAGGTCAGATGACAGAACTGCCGCTGTTTTCAGTTAGACCAATATTTCAATAACTGCTCCTGCTTCTCCATAGACTGAGAAGGGAAGGAGAACACTCCTGTGTGAGAGAAGCAGGATGGTCATCCAAGGATGCATACACATACAGTATAGGTGGTGCTTGACAGATTGATTAAAAATGTCTTATGAGAATCATCTTGTACCTGGAAATACAGGGTTTTGAAGGAATTTTCTGGTTTTATTTCATGTTTTAATTTGACATTATCCAAAGGGGTTATTTCTCATAGTTTTCTCATGGTGTGTGGGAGCACAAGCAAAGCAAATCCAAAGCTGTGTGATTTTAATGTTTTATAATATTTCAATCAGTCTTCTGTTGTTGGAAATTGGAGATTTGGATTTCTTTCTTCTATTTCAGTGTTTGAATGTGTTTCAAAAACAACCTGAGACTCACTTGTAGGGGTTCTTTGAACTAGTTCTGCTCCTGGGACTAAGGGGTGAGACCTGTGGGCTTGGTTCAGTCAAGCCTCTCCATGTACTTACATCCTGAGCTCCTGCTGGATTTTCCTTTGAGGCAGTGGCTAAAATGGCTCTTCTCAGCCTGCTGTAAAGGGAGTAGGCTTTTATCACATCTCCTCCTGACCCTGCACGTTCCCACAGGGATGCAGTTTCTTCTCATAGATGTCTCTGTTACATACAGCTATAAAATGAGAGGCAAACTCTGCTGCCAGAGCTGTGTGTGTTTCCATCATGGGATGTGCATATATGAATCTGGTAGTGATGTATTTCTTTTAACTCATACTCTTCACTTAAACCGAGTGTATTTCCAATTTCAGCAGCTAATGTGTGTTCACCGAATTGGAAAGTACATGAGTCTGTAAACTGTATGACTATAATGTGTTTGCAGCAGATTAAAGTGAATATATGTAGGAAATGTTCCCCCACACATGCTGCATAAGAATGAGCTGGTCTGCCCACTAAATCAGGCAGACTGCAATCATCCCTGTAATTGCTATGAACAAATATTGGCTGGATTCTGGCTCAGTTTTTTCAATTACAAACACAAGATGGAGTTTTGTAGTTGTTGATCTTGCTATTTATTTCACTGGCTGTTTAAATGAGTGTGGAAGGGAATTCTTTCAGCCCTTCATTGCCAGGTAATCATTTTCATAAAGTAATTATGGTTTGTGTCTTTACTAGGCACCCTGACTGTGTTTTTCTACATGGGAGTTCAGGGTAGTGAGAGGTTCGGAATCAGTGTGCACATTAACCTTCTGGCTTTCAAGTCTATTATTTTCTGAACACTGTTTTATATGATACTTGATGTAATTAGTGCAAATCCTCCTGTAGCAGCAGCTCGCCTTGCAACCAGATAACCTGAGTCTGGAAGGAGCTGGCTTTTTGTTTTCCCAAGACACTACCCCCAGGAGGAAGAAAACTGCTGGGTTCAGGTTCAACTGAAGCTGATAGTATCTGGCAGTTGGCTAACAGCTCTTGAGGTACATCCCCAGGGGCTGCACTTCTCTTCCTTTTCTCCCATCATCAGAGCTATTTTACTTTATCACCTGAGGAGGGTTTGAAATACTCCACTAGAGCTGGCTTGTCTGCAGCTGGTGTCAAGAGGCAGGTCTGCCACTGTGAAAAGCATGAATTTGCAGGATGTGTGCTTAGGTCAAGTCTCTCACACTAGTGAGAGATGCCTGTACCTCCCTGGTGTGTGCAGCAGAGAATGCTGAAATAGCACAGATGAAACTTCAAAGAATAAACCTGCTGAGCCAGAAAGCTATTGAGAACATGGGCAGAAACCTACTCTCCCCCCTCTAAAGGGTCACAGTGCACTCCTGCAGTCTGTAGCATGCAGAGAGACAGAGGCTCTTTTGTTCAAGGAGTTGGTTGGGTAAGGTATGTATGTGTAGACATGTGTATGCAAATACCTTGTATATATATATGCTTACAGATACTTTTTACCTTCAAAGTGTCCCTTAAATACACCTCCTGGTAGTTTAAATGGGCTGCAGTAAACCTACCAGCCTATTGAAATTAGTGGGTTGGGCTCTTTGGACTGTTCCTATGCCAAAGGTGGAATTGGGTGTTCTGTCCCATATATGAGTTACTTTACCTTATACTTCTGCTGTTTATTTTGCTTTGGGTGGTTATTGCAGTCTAGAGGCTGAGCATGAGCCCGTGGAGAGCCACTGTGCAGGAGGTGAGGCTCAATCCTGGCTTCTCAAGTACTCCAGTGTCAGAAACCAAAGGCTGACCATAAATCTTTGCACACACACAAACCCCACTTCATGGCTTTTCTCCTCAAACAAGTTGCATAGAACTCCTGAAATAATTTGTAGGTATTTTCACCTAGGTAGTAAAATACTCAATTATTTTCAGTAAATTGGGGTTTTCTGCATGTTTGTCTGTGGAATAAAAGGATACGACCCTTGGCTCAGGTTGGTATGGTAACAGCAAAAAAGCACGCGTTTATTCATTAAAACTGCTGGCAGGGATTTGAAGTCCAGTGATGCTGCCCTCCGTGCCTCCTTCTTTCAAATAGCATTAAATCTTCCAGGTGTTTCTCAAAAATAAGTCATAATTTCTGGACTAGTTTTCAGGTTTCTTAAGATCAGAAGAGTGCAAAGAGGTACCTAAAATATTTATCTTCCCGTTACTTGGGAAACTGCCACAAGGCCACACTGGTAGATGTGCTATTCGAGTACATCAGATGTTGTTTGTGAACAAGTTGTTATTGACTTTTTTTAGCTACATATTCAAATACAGCAAAATTACTATCCCAGACTGCTTTGCTGTATTATTCTGGCTTATCTTTATATATACAGAGTGAAATAAAACTTTTTCCTACCTCTACATCTTTTCCCCTATAAATTATTTTAGGAGTTAGTATTGATGGTTTTCCTACATTCTGAAAGGGAAAGCAAACAGGACATAATCTTTCCTTTATTCTGTGAGTGAATGCTGGAAGCAAGTGAAATCTTGTGTTTCTTCAATCACACAAAAATCTGAATGAGTAGCAGTGTAAGTAGCATAAGCTTTTTTATTGAAGTCCCATCCACCTCATGGGACCAACTTATCTATTCATCCAGGTTTTTTGCCTGAGGATGGATGATTAGAAGAAAAGAAACATTAGCAGGAGCTGGTCTCCTTTGATCACACATTTTCGTATATGCTGTGGCATTTTAATGCCAGAAGTCTGCTAAAAGCTCAATAAATGGTCTCATTTTATAAATGGAAAAAGCAAAGCAGGCAACCTTTCTGTGAAAGAGACCAATAAACTGATAGCACAGTAGCAATCTTCAATGTAACATGCACTAAAAGTGACTACTTGGCTATGCAGGCTTGCCATGAATTGGAGATAATGTCCAAAGGCTTCTTGTAGTCACGTCAGAATCTTTTGTCTGGGATTCTAATGTTAAAAGTGGAGTTGCTGTGACCTCCAGGGGAAGAAGAACCGACAAGTAAGTGACTGGCAGTCACCTCTAGATTGATAGATTAGCTTGTGTGTAATGGCCTTATAGCCTAACTCAAACTTGGCAAATGACAGCAGCTTCTCCTTTTGCTTAAAAGGGCTTTGATCCAAACCTTTGGAAATTGTCCAAGAAATGCTTGGAATGGAGCCAGTTATGATTCTTTATGGTCAGCTGAAACCACTGAACTGAAAAGCAGAAGTAGACAGGAAAGGCACTAAACTAAACCTCAGGTGAGAGGTAAAGTGCTGGGTCTGTCAGGAAACAAGGAATTCCTTTAGGTAGGATGCCCAACGGCATATATACTGAACTGTTTTCTTTACCTGGAAGAGAGATCTATATTTCAGTGTTCAGCTACTGCTTTAACAAGTAACATAAAAGCATGCCTTTTATGCAGTGTTAAAATTGCTCTTTGTTGTAGCTTTTCTGAAGGCTAAATTCCTCAGTGTGCTGTGCTGTAATTGGCAAATACATCTGCAGTAGATGCAAACCTTTTGTACCAACTAGCCCTGAACTGACAAAGCAATTTCTTGAGTGTCTTTATTTTTCCCTTCACAAGGAAGAATCTGATAGCAGAGCAGAGTGCTGTGTACTCTTACAATGACCAGCCTGCTCCATGGTTGGATTCGCTTTGCAAGCAGGTTGATTTTGCTGCATTAGAGCAGATGGTGGAAAAGAATTCCAGTAGTCCTTTACTCCTGTGAGACTTCCTGTGCTGCCTCTGGGGATATCTCCATTTCCCTTCCAGTGTGAAGCAAGTGAGAGCCGAGGACCTCAGTAAAATGAGTGCAGCCAAACAGTGAAAGCTTAGTAAAATTATTCAGAGGAAACTCCTGATGAGAGTTTGGACTTGGCCCTTTCCTTGAAGGCCTTCGAGTGAGCTTTGAAGGGTAGGACATGGCTGCATTGAAATGTTCAGAGAGCTGTAACTTGTTCTGATTTGGTGGCATTTAACTGAACCTCTTCTGCGGTGCTCTAACAGGCCAGTCTTCAGGCACATATCTGGCAGGTGGCTATGGAGCTCCTTGTCATGGCATGTGCTGTGTGCCTATGGTGTGGTGGATCCATCATTTCCTCTCCCTGGGTATCACACCAGCATGTCAGCACTCTGACAAGAGGTGTAGAAAGCAGAGCACTCTGCAGTCCACATGGGGAGCAAAGGAAAAATAAACTACCTGGATGGTGAAAAATCCTGACATCCCTCTCAGAACTCCTCAAGTTCCCATTGAAGGTTTAGGGATTTGTCCGTATGTATATTTATACAGAGGAAGGAAAGTGAAAATACAACATGAGCATCTTCTCGCATGCTGATGCTGTCTGCTTCTGCATTAGCATATCCCTGAGGGATTGGTGAGCTGCCTGGAAGAAGCAGGCAGAAGCTGCCTGTGGATCATTCTGCAGGCTCCATGCTGGGCAGGGACCATGGCTGGAGTGAAACCTCAGCTGCTGTAGCAAACAGGGCCTCACTTTGGCATTGCAATGCAGCAGATGAAGCAGAACTCATATTTAGGAAGTATTTTACTGTTGAGTTATAATTCATTTAAATAAGATAGTCTAGCTGATCTCTTCTTATTCCTGCTAGTCTGGGAAAGGCAGACCATGTGCCTTTTCTTTAGTGCTGCTCTGCATAGCAGAGTCCTGCTCTGGTTAAAGACTATGAAATCTGGCTCTTTTCCTGAAGTCTGGAGCATCTTACTCTTTGTTGTACCTGTATCAGCTGAGAGATTTACTGCCTGGTCAATGTAAGTTTGCTGTATAAAGGGAAAAATGTGTACCTATTCTAGCACTATTACTCTAGAGATATTTTTGGCCAGACAAAACAGTGATTTAAACATAAAGCATCATTTGTGGTCTATTTTCCACTATTTATACAATTTAGTAAACATAAATGCATGATGAATCATGATAGTGCGTTCTGCAGTCAAAGCTCACTGGAATAAGTGTTTGATGCACAGTCAAGCAGAGCAATATTTATGCAAAGAAGAAAATACAGATACAAGTTCTGTCTTAAACAGTAACCCTGGGTTAGGCTGTTGGGGGGGGTTTTGGTTTGTGTTTTTTCTAGCAGGAATGAGGGAAGAGTTATGATTAAGGAGCATACACCAAATCCAAACAGGCTGTGTGTTTCTGTTCAGTATTAACACTGATTGCATATTTTGAGATTGGGAAAAGCACTTAAAAGGCTTGTCTTACAAAATCAGTCTGAATAAATGTTGCATACAAAGCTGTAATAACACCTGAAATAATACTTGATGTTACTTCACCAGACTGGCTTAAAGGGTACATGCTTCATCGATTTTCAGAGCTTACGGCTTGTAATATCTCTGCCAGCACGCTCATTATGACTCCTTGCTGTTATCAGTCTCAGGGCAGGCAGCAGAGAGCTGACAATAACATCTGACATGTCACGTACCTTGGGCTGATGGAGACTTACCCTTTTCAAAGTGGTTATGTAGATCAAAACAGCACATTTAACTGCTTTGAATTCTCTTGCAGCGCTCTTCAGTGCTGTTTATACAGCATCTTATTGCCAAGCTGAAAGGCTGCTTGTTCCATTCATAAAGAGTTGCATCTGTGCTGCCTTTGTAAGGAAAGAACTTTGGGAATGCTGACAGTGTAATTAGTGTAGCCAAGAATATTTTCCCTCTATAGTCTGCTACCTAAAACAGTTACCTGGATGTCTGCCTACTCTGACCCAGGTAAATACTGGTGGTTTGGGGTTTTTTGATGGTTTGGTCTTTTTCATTCTGTACAATATATATGTGACTGACTTATTTCTCTACAGCAGCAGGGGCTGGGCTGTGATCTAGTTGGTATTTATGAACTGAACCTCCTCTTTTCTATAAGAAAGAAGTTTCCCTGAAAATACAGCTGCTACCTCAGTTCACTGCTCCAGCTTGCTGATTCAGCTGAATTCCCTTAACCTAATTAAAATTTAGGTTAAGATAAGGATGATCCCATAAAGCAAACTAGGGTTTGGGCCTTAGAAATCAGTGCCAGCTTAGTGCTGCAGGTTGTCAAGCCTTTGAAAGAAAACAGGTACATGTAATAGCTGAACTCTAACATTTCTGAAGCAGGGCTGCAGCTCCTGTTTGTACTGATGAAGGCTCAGTTGCTGCGGTTCAGCTTAAACAATTAAACCAAGTTGATTCCTGAGTCAAAATAATGGGTTTATATAGCCTAAGAGTGGAAAGTAAAACTGATCCAAAATTTTTCTGATGCTCTTTTCCTACTATTGCAGGTACAACATTTTGCCATGAAATAAAAACTGACAGTAACAAATTACTACTTAGATTTAGGATGCCAGAGAGCGTATCTGACACAAATACTAAGAACGTAAATGGTGTCCGCAAGGAAAACTATAATGAAGTGGAAATTCTCTTCTGAAGGGCTGTCATGAGCAGGCTCCATCCTGAACACACAAATTTAAACACCACCAGAATTATTCCTTAGAGACAGGTAAAACACATTGCGTCTTCAGGCTGAGAGGCTTATGCTAGATAAGATCCCAGGGCTGCTAGTCTCAGCCTATGTTATTTGCGTGGAAGGAAAAGGATATTTAGCCCTGGACAGAAGTCTCTGATATTTGCTCCCACAAGATTGTCTTCTTGTTAACCATACCCTGAAGTGACTAGTGGAGTGAGAGGCAGCAGTAATACATCACGGTGAGGCAGCTGCCTGCAGGACACAGCATCAAGCTGTTATTGTTATTCCTGGCTCTTAATAACATGTTTTTAAAACCACCCAGTGGTGAAGATTGATGCAAGTTGTTGATGTAAGAGCAGGTATTTTGCCTAATTCCCTCATGTTGTTCAGTTACTAAATTTCAGTCCTGACCTCTTGCTTTCCCAGTCCTTAATTTCCCTTATTGCTGTCACAGAGTTCTTTCATGCTGCTAGCTTGTACCTGCGCTGAAGTGATGTCTGCTTTACATGCTCTGGTAACACAATCGTGTTTTTCACCTCTCTTTTTGGCAATGATTGTAAAGTGGTGTTTACAAATATCTGGGAGGGTGACAGTGGTGGGTGAAGACCATGAGCTATTGAGTTAGTACTTTTAATAACATAGCTGAGGTTACTGTGAGGACTGGAATGACCGCATCAGCAGGAAGATGTGCTTCATTTGTGTCCTGGCTTTGACTGGGATAGTTAATTTTGTTCCTAGTAGCTGGTCAGCGCTGTGGTTTTGGATTTAGTATGAGAATAATGCTGACAACACACTGATGTTATAATTGTTGTTCAGTAGCACTTACCCTGATCAAGAACTTCTCAGTGTCTCACATCCTGACAGTGAGGAAGGGGACAGGAAGCTGAGAGGGACCAGAAACAGGACACCTGACCTGCACTAGCTAAAGAGATCAAAAGCCTATTCCATGCCACAGAATGTCATGCTTGACATAGAAACTGTGGGAAGTTGGCCAGGCTGGGTATTGGTCAGCGGGTGGTGAGCGGTTGTATTGCGCCTCATTTGTCGGTCTTGAGTTTTATTTCTTTTTGTTTTCTTCCTTTTCATTACAATTATTATATTTTGGTTATTGAACTGTCCTTATATTAACCAAGGTAATCTGCCAGAAAGGGCCTGCAAGGAGATGCACCAACAGAAAGGGACCCTCATCTGTACTGCAGATGTGCCCATGCTTGTTCCCTCTAAACAGGCTGCAGCAATGCTGCTGCTTATCTGCCTTGTGTTGCCTTATTTTCTGAAGTGTAGTGCATGGATTCCTTACTGCTGTGGTGCGATGTCACACTTCCAGAACAAGGCTGGTGATCTTCAAGGGCATGCAAAAACAGACTGACTTCAGTTGCCTAAGAAAGGAAGGCTTTGGGCCAGGAGAAGTTTTACACATACCTGTGCCTATTTGACTTGCATACTGGGATTATCCCCATACAAAAGATAAAGTGTTTGTTTGCATCCTCATAAATGCACAATTTTCTGTGTTTATACATGTGTAAATCTATAACATGCATGTTTCAAAACTGCAGTGTTCAAATCATACCCATTTAAACTGGAAACCTTTTCCTGTTAGGTTTCACTTGATTTCTTTACGGGAGGAAGGAATCAAAATGTGAACAACATGGATATTAAACATAACTACCCCTCAGAATGCACAGTTGTGTCTCTAGTTTGTAACAGCACAGAAAGGTTCAGGCTTCAGAGCTGCAAATTGTTGCAATACTTTAAGTAAATAAACTGGGTTTATCATTATAGAAAGTTTCCTTGGTGAGCTACATGTACTGATGTATTTGTTTGTGAATATGTCTGCTACTGATGGAAACAATCGGCTGTCACTACAGTACAAATGCAAATTGCAAACTAATGGTTGAACAATTAAGATCTAGTGCATGGAGCTTATTGCCACTGGAGGACTGTAATTGAATTCCTATTGCTGTCAGGTTGAAAATTGCTGTAATGAAGAACATCAGTTTTCTACTCTACATCTTATTGTTTCCCAGCCAAGGAGAATTACTGTTCAAGAGTTTCCTACAAATAGGTCAAACAGCATTGGAAAAAGGAAGCAACAAATGACTGAGGAATGCTACCTGTCACTAAAGGGGAAAGCAATTAAACTCTAGTTTGAGTTTAGCCCATGAGATCCAGGAATCTAAAATCGTGGCCCTTCCCCCAGGGATCCTAGCTATGTTACTGTATATACAGAGTGAAACTGTGATCCCAAACACTGAAGAATGCAATCAATAATCTGACAATTTGATACAATCCCTAATACACCAAAGCTAGTCACAAAATAATAGACAGCTCTACTGTCTCCTCCAATACATTTTTAAGTGATCTTTGGCTATACATGCAAAAGTAGAGATTTGTTTTACCAGTATATTCCTTAAAATGCATGAGGTGTGCATGCAAATGCGTATATATATACATGTTCTTAATTACAAGAACCCTGTTTGAATAAACTCTGGAAGCAGCTTTAGAGGAGATGTATATTGAGGGATATAAACAAGGAAAGATAAATCATTACTTACAGAACACATTAGTTGGTGTCAACAGCTTCTTATATAGACATTTATTCCTGTTTATGATTTTGCAGGAAAAGGCATGGAACAGCAATTTGTCTAAGACTGGTCTCATTGAGTTTCTCATTTGGGGAAGTGTGAGAAATCAGTTTTGTAGTCACTGAAGATGATTGGGATGTGCCAGCACCCTTCCCTGGATTGTGTCTGTGAGATGTCTGCATTAGCAGATCCAGCAGTATAGAAAGGAAGCACTTGCTTCATCTGAGCAACTACCAAATGTTTTATCAGACTAGGTCATAAATGCCATATGTTATGGAACTCATTTGAATGTAAAATATTGCTGTTGTAATTCTGTCTGTAATTTCCAATTACCCTGCTCAGTATGATTGTGCATATGTTTCAGTGTATTAACTGTGAGAAAGGAGCAAACGTTCTGGAACGTGACCCAGCCATGTGCTGTAACGGTCTGAATAGACACTTTATGATTTAAAATAGAAAAATAAAATTGAGGGTTCTGTGCAGATTGGTATCCGGTTTCTAATGCTCAGAGGTCCTGCAGGTGTTCAATACATGTCTGTATATACCCCACCATAAAGATAAAGACTTACTTTATAGAATAGATAACACCTGAGGGAAAATAATCCTTTCTCCAGTGCGCTTTCTCAGCATTAGTTATCTTCAGCCTCGTGTAGTATGAACTTCCTGCTCCTGTGATCCTGAGTGCTCAGAGCTCATTAGTAGCCTGATTTGTAGCTGAATCCATTTACTTTGGATCAGCAGTGGATTCTCAACAGAAAATTACCTGGCTGTTAACTTTGGCTTGCTTGTTGGAGCTGTAAATCCATCTGAATGCTGCTCATGATTTTCTGTCCTTATTTTATTTAATATTCTTTAATAGAATTCAAATAAGTATTCATATTTTTTTGGCTACTAGTGGTTGATGGGACTATCCAGTTCTTATTGTTTCAAGAACCATCAGAACAAAGCAGAAGTGAAGCAGTTCAAAACAGATTTAGGTCTCTTTGAAACACACTGGTGCAATGAACTTTGTGCTAATGCAGAGGTGGTGATGACAAACAGCTTCCTTTTGGCAAAAGCAAACCAATTACAATCTAATAAATGTGTTGCACCTCAGCAGCTAAATAATTCATGGTACTGTCAGAAGGTTTCTGTTCTATAAGGCTTTTCAGTCCAATAGAGTGAGATGTTAATGTATTGGTGGAGAGAGATCCATCTTCCCTGTTATTTAAGAGGTTATTGTACGTTAATGGAAAAATGCTTCTAGATACCGGGTTTTCCAGCACATTGTATGACATGCTTGAAAAGCAAAAGCCACATAATCGAGTACCTCAAATTAAAATGCTCTTATTTTAGAGGACGGTTTCATCCTTGGTGAATACTAAAAGTCTAAGCTTTGTTTCAAGTAACAAAGGCTGTTTCTGTATGATGACAAATGATGCACTCGAAGTGAGTCATTTAACAACAAGCTACACAAAGACAGGACACATTTCCAGACTAATAGTTTTATAGCCAGTAATCACCTGATGTTGGTACCTGACATCCCTCATTAAAAATATCTTTTCACTCATGCTGAAAGAATACCGGGGTATCAGGTAAGCTCACCTCTTTCTGGAATCCTGCAGGTTGTGCAGTAAGTTCCAGGCTGGTGACACCTGCCTTGGTGGGAATGGTTGGGTAACATAAGGCATGTACTTCTGGGAGAACTCAACCCATTTGGTGATCTTGTTATCCTTAACTTGAAAAAGTGGTGTTCTGTACCTAATAGTAGAGAAGAGCTGTCATGTGAGAAGTTCACCCACCTCACAAACACTCCTTCTTGGTTACAGTTGTGATTTTTTAAGTAAAAATCCAAGTAGGCAACTTGTGGTTGCTTCCTCACCGCACATACCTGAAACCTTCTGCTTCCCTCAATGCTTTCATGTGCTTCCACCTTTTCCTAGTTCCTGAGGTCTAGAATTATGCTCCCAGCTCCACCACAGTGGACACACAGGAGAAATTATCTGATGACAACAGAGGACAGGTTTGGTATGTGAAGTGTTTAAAAGAGCTGATTATCATTATCTTTGTTTAACTTCCAGCATTAAAAGCTATTGTAGTGCCTGCCAGAGCTTCATGCTTTATGCTACTGCGTTTTCTTATTTGCTAGGGAACACCAGAAAACCAGAGTGGTAACAACTGGAGTAACATCAGGACTGTCCAGTTCCCACCATGTGGTCCAATCTCTATGAATAAGAATAGGAAATAATCCCTCCTATGAAAGAATTTCTTATAACTTTCATCTGATTGGATTAGCTCCACATTGAAACAACATTTCATGTGGCCAATTTGCATTAGCACTAAGCCAAGCCTGTCTGAACATTGCTTTACCAGAAAACATCATCTGTGTGAGGTGAGGTGTGTTTATCGGATGCAAAGCTGGCTGCTATCCGAGGAAAAAACTGGCATCAGGAGAAATAAAGGGCTCATTCCTCAATGTGATGTCTCAAATGCCAAAAATCTTCTGGTTTAATTCACTTTGGTTTTTTCTTTCTTTATAGGCCTGATGACAGATGATCAACCACTTCTATTTTCTCATAATTCATCAAAAGGCTTAAGTTTTGGTAATGTGTTTACCTTCTCTTGAAGGTTTTTATACCTCTAAAAAGAGGGGAGGAAAAGAAATCTCCATTCAGAGCATCCATCTGCAAAGAGGAAAGCAATCTTGTGGATTGTTTTTATTTCAGCTAGAAAAAATACCAGTAACACTTCTCAGATGCTCATTTCTTCCCTTTACAGACAAAAAGATCTAATGAACTCCACCATTGTTTAAAACAAACAATGGTAGCTTTCAGCTGCTGTTGGCACAATTATTCCATAGACTTAAATTACATTACTAAGGTGGTCTTAGTCCATAGCAGGAGTCACATGTACAAGATAAAAACACAAATCAAGCCAACAGATTCAGCCATCAGTTCTGGATGAACTCGGATGCTTATTGACCGCGAGAGAATGATTAATTAAATGCTTTCAGCAGCGAGTGTTGAAAAACATAATCTGCAATGGGTTCATCCTTGTGTTTTGTCTAACTGGCACAAAACCAGCAAAGTAAATATTGTGAACTTCACCACTTTGTCTCAGTTGGAAAATGTGTGAAAAGCTCTGCTCGGGTTTTCTCCATTGCTGATTTTCCTTGGAAGATATTAAGATTCATATCTACAGCCAAATCCGCTTGTGTCATATGTGCAAAACCACTTACATCACCGCTCGTTGGTTGGTTGGGTTTGGGGCTTTTTTCCTTTTGGGTTTTTTTTACAGTGAAAAGGAATTTGACACCTTTCAGGAGAGTTTGCTGTAGTTTCAGGTAAGAAGCAAGACCAAAGAGGTCTCTGTTTGCAAGCTGCTTCTGGGATACAGGGACAGCAGCTGAGTGTAACTTTCATATTGATAAAGCCCATTACAGGCTGGATTCATGTTCCACAGTTCCTTAAAATTGATGGTATGTCATTGTTATCTAGTTCTCTGCCAATATATGCCTCGCTATGGTAGTAATATATCCAGGGACAGTCATCATCTCTTTCTAGGTAGAGAAAATGATAGTATCTGATGTAAAAGTTCAGTGTTATGATCAGAAATATCTAGCACAGATTTATAGTGGTCAGAGATAAGAACATGTCAAGACCTGAATTTCAAGCAGTGACTCCAATATCATGCTTGGTGTTAAAATGTTGAGTGATGGAACTGAAGGGATTCTCAGAAATGCAAATAAATTCAATGATAAATGCAAGAGATGGTTCATTTCACTTTCATGTCAAAGGCTTCCAATTTAGTAATAAATAGTTCAGGATTTTTGAAAACATACCAACCAAAGATGTTTCAGTTATTAAGTATCATAAATCTAGATTTCTCTCTCTTTTAATACCTGCCAATTCTATATCTTCCTCTTTCTGAGCCTAACCTGAGCTAATCTAAAGCCAACTGACTGCCACTATGAATGCATTCCACAATAATCCTCAAGTTTTCCCAAAAACTCAGTGTCCAGATTTGCCAGCCTGACTGGCATGGTCTCAGCTGCCCTCACAATTGCTAACAGAAACTGTTGCCAGCAGGTAATGCTTATTATCGGGATGAAAAGTGGGCACTCTTGCATCCCTATTGCATTTCCACAGGTGCCTGTGCTGTACTTGCCAGGGGTTGTAGGAACATTTCTATTCCCTGCTCTTTCCAGCAATGGAGGGATGCTCAGACAAAAGGTGTGCCAGAAGTTCAGCCAGTCAGTGGAGCTGTTTTGTGTGATGGAGAGAGCAAGGGGGCTGTGTGGGGTCCTGCCTGTGAATACTAACAGAGATTGCAGCACTTCTGTCCCCAACAACTAGGTCAGTAAAGCAGAGGCTATTGTTAAAGGCAGTTACTTGGCCTGGCAATGAGCTGTCCAAGTGTTTGAGGCAACAACTTGTGTACGGAAATCCTTGCAACAATCCTGTGTCCGCATCCTTCCCTGGAGGAGAGCAATGTTGGAGTATGGGCTTAGTGCAGGCTCTGACATACTGGGGGTGACAGTAATACATCACATGCCAAAAGCATTGCTAACCTTCAAAGGGGGAAATAATGGCCTGGGATGTGTTTTTCAGCCACTAATATCTTTCCGTCCTGCCAGTCTCTGTTAGTCACTGCATGTGCCAGTTTTCTGTCCTAGCAATAACTGCAAAATTAACTACCAGATATTCAAAACAGCTTGCAGGGATTTAGCCATGTAATTTCTTCTGACATTAATGGGAGATACATGATTAAAACTTAGCTCGGTGGCCTGAAATTGTCCCTCCTGGTGTTGTGTTTTCACCTTATACTGGCATCAGTGATGCCTCGGTGTAGCTATGGCTCTCGGTGGCAGATGGGCTTGAAGGTGGGGAGGTGACCTGCTACTGCTGCCTGCCACAGATGTCTCATCCTGCCTGCTTGGACACGCTGAACAGAAGAATTTTCTCTGCAAAACAATGATTAATGAAGCAGAAGGTGGTGCAGGGAGGAAGATGGATGGGGAAAGCTGAAGAGAAAGCACTGGCAGAGCATGAGTTGCTCCTTGATTTTATTCTGTCCTAGCTTAGTCCTGTTTTCTCTAGTGCAAATTTCCAATGGGCTGCAACACATGCGTAGCCATTCCCAAATGGCTGTAGTTAGCCAGAGGAAAGCTGGGTGATTTCTAAGGCTTTACCCTTTCATTTATAGTCTTCATAAATAAAAATAGATTGAGTAGTCAAATGGTAATTCAGAAGCACCAGGACAAACTCTTATGGGGTTGAAAAGTGCCCTACAACAACTCAGCTCCTGTTCCCCACTCATGCAAAGTGCATGTGTACTTCTTTGTGGAAACAATGAGCCTATTTCAGCTTCCACCTCCTCCTGAGAGCTATGTGCTGCCGCTGCCCAAAGGGTTATGAACAGCAGTTTCCAATCATTACAAATAACAGCCAACACATCTCTGAGGGAAACTCGGGGTGTATAATCTTTGCTCTCTGACAACAAAATACAGGGCCTCAAAATACCTCATTCCTAAAAAGCATTTCAATTTTAAATTTGTGCTTTTGGTGCATTTAAAATTTCAGCAAGCCAAAAGAATATTGGATAAAACCCTCCAAGTAATTTCTTCCTCTTCAAATTAATGCTGTCATTCCTCCTTTTGAAGAATTATAAACCTATAGTTACATGAATGTTGCAAGCACTGTATGCATTATTAATTGTCTGTAATAGATATAGTCTATTTCATATTCTTATAATACTGTCCCTTCTTTCTCATCACATCACCATAGTAAAAGTAATTCCAGAGTTAATGTTTGCAGTTCTAGGAGCATGAGAAACGGGAGCTCTCGCCTCGTGGTTTTTAACCCTGCAATGCATCTTCCTGAAGAAAAGGCACTTTGGTGCTTGGAACAGCTCAGTATGGGTTTGCTAAGATGACTTCAAGAATCATTTCTGGTTTTCCTCCATCCTGAAGAGCATTTAGCTGTCTTGAAGGGTTTCTGTGTTAGCAGCCTGGAGACATGTGTGACAGCTATCTGTTTGTCCTCAGGACATATGAATGCCCTGCCAGTGCTTGTCCTCCTCAACTGTACTGCAGGGGAGGCTGTCATCTCCAGCACCTGCCAGCATTCAGGGCTATCAAATTCATCTGTGTTCTAGCTGGTGCCTTTGACATCTTATCTAAAACTGAAGGAAGAGGGGAATGCACTTCATAATGCAAGATGAGGCATTTGCTTCTAGGATGAGGCTTTAGAATATTTCCAGTGGAATAGTTCTATTCTTCCTGTACAGAATCATTCATAACCATGTTGATTCATCAGGGAACCAATGAAAAGCAGTAAAAAAGCATGTTTTTCTTTTGAAAAGGAGAAAATTGAATTAACTGAATAATAAGAATAATCTAAGGACACAGTAGTTTTAATCAGAGGCAGCCTTTTTGTCAGAATATCTTGCTAGCCTTATTCCTTCAATATAATAGAATATCCATGCTTAATTTTCTCTGGTAATAAGAGAGATCTGGTAGAACTATTATAAAGGCATTATTAAATTTTGCATCTACCTGGTAAAGAGATAATGATGCCGATTATATGTGTGAGCACCAGTCTTGTAAATGCTTCTCTCTAAAGCAGTAGTCTAGCAGGACTTCAGAATCTTCCCTTAGCTTTATGCCATCCCTTGTAACATGCAAACAGAGCCATCATTTACAGTGATAACAAATTACACAACACAAACCACTGTAGCAGAACAAAGCACTTGCAGTGGCGTTCTAGCTGGTTAAACAAAGGACAGGTTAAGATGTTGGAGTGGAAGAAGACTATTTAAAAGGTACTCAAAGCATTATAGCTCATAGAGTTCAAACTGTTCATGATGACTTCATTTCCTACAAGCAAACAGCGCCAGTAAGCTGCTATGTGCTTCCTTTTGACAGCATGAATCTTGATTCTTCTCATTTTCATGGCTAGCTGGTTCCTTCACTTGAAAGTATGGAGGGTGGGGGGAGCCCCATCAATTATTCTCTGGGCCTGCACAGGGTAGAAGTTAAGTTTTAAAGATCTTGGCATCCCTAATTGGGGTGTGCAAGGGGAAGCGTGCAGTGTGCTGAGTGCCTGGCAACTGTTGAAGGCGGGGGTCATAACTCTGCTCAGACATGGAACTGAGCTTTGTGCTCACACTGGGTTATTTCACCAGTTCAAATGCACCCACTCCTGCAATAGCTGCTCCGTGGAATAAAATGGAATCTAATTTTCTAAGCTGTGAAGTAAGCTGTCACAGTCTGCATTCCTCTTACCCTTGCAAACACAACACACATTGTATTAGTTCAGGCTTGTTTCACAGGCTGAGTGTTTCTGAGATCCTTGCGAGTGCATCTTACTGAAACAAGCTTTGACAGTTGCTAAAGATTTTCAGTAGTAAAAACACATTCTCAGTGATTCAGACAGTGCCTGGGCATATTAGAACAGGAGAGCAAAACTTGTGTCTCCTGATAATCTGGGCAAGAGGGGCTTTCCTCTGAAGAAACAAGTGCATCTGCCAAAACCTATTACAGAGAAATACTGCAACAATCAATGTAATGTTTGTTTATTACTGTAATTGCCACAGGAGAGAACACCAAGGGCTTTTATTTGACTGAGTTACTCGTATCTTCTGCCTGGAAATGAAAAACTGAAGCAAAACTCTGGCCCAAACCTAACAGTTGGGGTTAAACATCTCTGAACCCTAGGTGCTCAGAACAGGATTTTAATACAGGTAATTTCCCAAGCCCGATAACTATCTGGCCAGAAGGCTTATAGCCTGCTACAATGGCTTATTTTCATGTGCCCACCTCTCTTTCCTCTTCTATTAAGAACTTCTGTATTTGCTTCTGCTGTATTGTGTCTGGCCACAGCAGAAGCAACCCAGGACATCTTGACAGCAACTTCAGTTCTACGTTTCATTTTAACAGCAAAATGTAAAGGCATTGTAATTTGCTTCTTGTGCTTAAGCTCTGTATATGCATACAAGTATCTATAAAATGTACAGCAGTGCATAAACCGCCTTTTTCTGTTACCTATGTTCCAAACACCCTTGTTTTTCAGAAAGCTTGTGTCTTTCTTCCTCTTTCCTTGTTTTAAACTGGGGCAGTGATTTTTCTTATTGTGACATTGCGTGTTCCAAAGTATAATATAGGGGGCAACATTCTATTTTTATGTTTTATATAGAAGGTAATGATGATAACAGCATTAGAAGGATTACACAGTTGTTGCCACCGTGTTGTGAACCTCTTATGGCCACCCATTGCTTTGACACTATTGCAAGGTTTTGCTCGCAAAAGGCTGTGTGTTTTGACTTTACATCACTGCTACACCCAGGCCAACCACTCTGACATTGCAGATTTCCCCCAGGGCAGAATAAGCCACCTGCAGAGAATCACTCAGGCCTGGATTTGAAGGAAAGGCACACAAATGTGCACTAAGCTGAGATATCCGTGAAACGCTCCAACAGCCTGATTCTCAGCACTGTGGAGTTTTTTACATGCTAATGGGAATCAAATGAGATGATCTCCTATCTCAGATGGGTGAATTCAAGGTTGAAATTTAGCGGTGCCCTCTCAGCACCTTGCAGAATATCTTACACGTGATGGATAAGAAATTTGTTTAGCATAAATTGGGAAGTTAATCAGCTGGATTTCTGGGTTTGCGCTGTGTGTTTTCCCCTGTCTGGTAATGGACTTTGCAGTTCATTAAGGAGAAAGAGGTTGCTCTAGCAATCAGCCTAGCTCCCATGGACACCATTGGGAGTTTTGCTCTGTGGAGACTACAAGAAATGCATTAATGTCCCATTAATCTGGTGCCAAGGTATCCCTTCAAAACAAGATTGGAATGCTAGATAGCTCATTCTGATCCAAATTTATTGGTTGCTGCTTTGCTTGATCTTAATCAAAGGTCTGCAGTGAGCTGCATGCATTAATTACATCTATATATGCATGAAAAGTGCATTTCATAACTTCTACCAGAAGGATAAGGTTTGATATGCGAGGAGGCTTCATTTCAGTGCTGTGATTTCATGGTCAGTGTCTATTAAAACTGGCACAAGCAGCTGTGCACCGCTCGGATTCCCCTGGTGCTATTTCCATAGATGTTGTATGGTTGTATGAACTGTTTGTATTTGTCACCCAAAACCTGCCCAGGTGCAATGTCAGCTTGGTGGGAAGGGTGGTTATGCCTCACAAGGATTTAAACATATGTTTAGGGTACAGGCAGGCAGCACAGTTGCCATTGCAATGGCATCTTTGTGAACCAGGGTTAAGAGCCACCAAGATCATTGGAATGAGAAGGAATGAGAAGGGAAATGCCTCCCATTCCTGTTTGATGTGATGGGCAGCAGGAGGGGTACGTACAGATGTGGGGCATGAGCCTCTGAGCACTGACTGAGGAGTGTGAGAGGAGAGTGCATCACCTCTAACATGATGATTCCCACTGACCACATTCAAGGTACAGGAAAGCACATTTCAGCACAAAGAAGAAGATGTAACCTAGGAAAGCTCATTAATTAAAGGGCATCATTAAAGGCCAAATATAATGGGTTAGGGTTGTGGGGTCAAAGGTCATGGACCAAGCATCTGAGGACATAGGTGCGGCAGGCTGCCTGCAGCGTCCTATGTTGTGCCGTTGAATGACCGCGTGTTTAGCAGTGTCAGGTATTCCCATCTAACCTGCAATTACTCTCACTCCAGCTTTGGTTGTCATTAGTTATAGGCACATCTTTCTCAATATTTTTAGCTTTTGCATAGTCCATTTTATATATGTAATCCTAGGATAAATTACCAACTGCAGAGCTCTGCAGAAGGGGCAAGTGCAGAACTAACACCACTGCAGTTTTCTGTTGCTGCTA
This sequence comes from Psittacus erithacus, assembly GCA_009867235.2. Taxonomy (NCBI): domain Eukaryota; kingdom Metazoa; phylum Chordata; class Aves; order Psittaciformes; family Psittacidae; genus Psittacus; species Psittacus erithacus. Next base: position 31,797 of record WYDI02027257.1, on the reverse strand, counting down.
TATTTCTGTCCTGACTCTTTTCGTCCAGGGCTATATCAGATTGACATATCTTGAAGAGTCCCTTTTTGTTCCTACCCATCACTGTTATAACTTGGGATGAATGTGGTCAATACTTTCAGGCAATTGTCCTACAATAGTGTTTTAGTCTTCTTCCTAGGTTTTTTCCTTACTTGCCTTCTGAACTAAAGCCACCTTCAATACCTGTACTTCAGCTAGCGGTGATTTAGCAGTAAGATTCACTCTAGCTTTCAGGAATCTTTTTACTTCTCCTTTGAAGCACTTATTCCTAGATGGGCACAGCAGCAATCTTTCACACAGCACATAGCTCCTGTCCCTAAAAGAAATGCCTGCTCTTCACTCAAGGAATCCATCTAGGGAAATAGAAAATGGATTTGGCAGGTTTTGGCAAGAGGTCTCAAGAGCATCCAGCGAAGTACCCCCATGCTATTGCAGAGTGAAGACAGGTTCATCTGACAGGGTTGTGGCAGCGGGGAGGGTGAGTTCGCATTCACTGGCTGCTGCTCCGACTGCTCAGACATGAAGGTGTCTGAGCTGTAGCTAATCAGGCACAGCCACATTCACAGCTCTGATTAGGAGGAGGAAAAGGATGTTTCAGAAATCAGCCCTGTCTGCCACCTCTATTTGCTCTCTCCAGATTCCAGGAAATACAATAATTCAAACTCTGCTAATAGATAGTGACAGCAGAGTCTGTGTTATGGCACCATGCCATGGCATAGGGGGTCGAAGAAGTCATCCCCCCTTCATACACAACAGAGGGAAGACTAAAAGCAGTATCTCCACAAATTAACAAATATGGAAGAAAAGTCATATCAAATGCAAGCTTCTCTGGTCTATGCCAGTCCACAGCACAAGAGCTGTGGGTAGAGAGGTTTGCCTTCTGCTGAGGTTTCCGACAATCAAAGGGCAAGGGGAGGAACGTGGAGGAAGCTGCATAGTTGCCTGTAGGTGACATTCCCAGAAGGATGAAGAGCTCATGCCAAACGTGACAGTACCAGAACACTCATTGCAAGTTGCATCCCCGCTGTGCAAGGAGTAACGATTCAGGGTCAAGTAATTTTTCCCCCTTCTTATGTGAGGAAAAACAAGTCCCAGAGATATCTGTGGTCAGGAACACTCTGGTTTTTCAGTCCTTCCTGCAGGGGTATGCTGGCCATGAGGCTATGGAAAACTGAATCAATGCTGACCAACAAATGAACTGTTACTACTTGTTGTGCCTTGTGCTGACACTTCGGCTCCCTACGCACCTCGACTATCATTCATGAGCCTGACTTCTGATTTCTTGGCAATCATCACACTAATTATTCAGTATCTTTCCTGCATATATACACGTTTCCTAAGTCCCAAAATAAGACACATCAGTGACGAGCACAGGAGGCATGTAGGTAAGTCCTACTCTGTACGGTGCCCCTGAATATTCTCCCCCTTACTGCTGAGCTCTAGCTTCAGACTTTTCAGATGGAAAAACAAAACGAGTGAAGTTTTGTCGCCATTTCTCTCCCTTGGGGAGCGTAGTTCAGAGCAGTCTTATCAGTGTGAGCTATTGATGAAGTTTTCTCTTCAGCTTCCTGCTTCCTCCTTTCCTGGAGAGACCTTGCTCTCTCATCCCGAGCCTTATCAATGGGGCAAAGTACAATTATAAATAAAACATAAAAACCACAGCATTAATAACCTAGGAACTGCCTTGGTCATGTGGGAAAACTCCAGCTGGCACATGCAGCATGACTTCAGTGACCTCTTGAGCAGTATCGGGGCTGGAGACATGTGGGATATTGCTCCTTTGCATGGAGCAGATCAGAAAGAAGATGTGAAAGTCTTCCCAGGAGCAGTTGTCTGCTCAAAGACTAGGAAATGGAATAAGAGCTGCTGGCCTGTATCTTCCCTTTTAGAGGTCATAATTCTGCTGAATTCAGTGTTCTGGAAAACCTCTAGGCACCCTTCACTCTGCATTAGGTTTCTTGTCACTGAGTTATATGACTTCCTTGATCTGCAGCCCCATTATGATTTCATGAGATAACCCTGGGACTCTGCCAGCTGCCCACTAATGCCATCCTGCCATGGAGCAGCTGAGAGAACACACCTCGAGGCAGGAACTTGTCACCCTCTCTGACCTTGTATCATCATGGGGCCTCACAAGCGACTGACCGGATTGGAAAGGGGAAGGCACCCTTGACCATCTACCCAACTCTGTCGTTGTTTGTGCCAAAAGCTATTTTCAAGGGGTAGTGTGTGTAGGGGGGTGTTTTGTTAAAGAAGCAAGGATGTTTTGCCTATTTCCAGGCAGAGTGAAGGCTGTAGCTAAGAGCCACCTTGACCTCTCCCATGGCAGAGGAGCACTACATGGGCTAAGCACCAGCTCACTTGATGCTGCAGTCTGCCAGTTCCTGCTGGCTTGGCTATGTCCTTCCTCTGCTGAGACAGCACCATCCTTCATGAGTAGAGATCCCTCTGATCTGTACAGCTGCACAGGTACCACATAAATCATTCTTTCCTTGAAAGGGCTTTCTGGTGTTAAATTAGTCATGAGAAGAAACATCCACATTAGGCTTCTGCTACAGGCAGGGTGGCAGTCTTTTGCTTCTGGAAACTAAACCATATGTGGTATACAGAACCAAGTTGTTCTAACAGCACCATGGTTTTGGCCTTGCTGGTGACTCAGCCTATCCCTCACTCCTAGGTACAAACTGTACTTCATGGCTGGTTCTTTTCCCTGCAATAGAGAAGTGGACCTCCCCCCTAGGAAAATAAATAAATCTCTTGCACACTGTACCTGTGTAGCAGCAGCACCAGCACTGTGGGAGATGTTATTTACATGAACTTCATTAATATTTATAGCAACATTTATAGCTTTGTTCAGCAGGAGGCTTGATCAAGTCAGTAGTATGGCTGAGGTTCAGTCTTTAGTATACTACTTTTAACGAGAATAATTTGCATTTAATAAAGGGCCTGAGGTAGCAAAGCTCAATCCGGATTTTAATTTTCTTGATATTTGGGGAAATATTTGGATTAGTGGTTTTCTTCTGCATCCATTTTCACTGGCAGTGATGGAATAAAAACAGAGATTTCAATACAAAGGACCAGGCTGATGGGAACAGCACAAGAATATGCTAGAAAATAAAGGGGAATTTTTTCCCTTGCAGTCCCTACAGTATGGGTGCTGCATAATTAGAGTTGGACCCTGATTGCTTTTAGCGACTACATTTCTCTCTGCCATAATCATTGGAGATAGGATGGGCAGCTGGGGAAGCCAGCACAGCCAGGGCTTGGTGCACAAGAGGTTATCTGCTGCCTTCTTAAACCTGTGCCAATATAAGTACCAGGTTCTTCCTCCCTGTTATACCAGTTATCTCATAATGGGATGTGCCTTCAACTGACAGGCTTACTATTCAGTGTTGGCTAGAGAGATAAAGTTGTTTTTTCTCTAAACTGAGGTGGCTGAGAAGGAATCCCTGCTCTAATTTCACCTGTCCCTAGCTGTGTGGCTTAATAGCATTATGGAATGGTTTGGGTTGAAGGGACCTTAAAGCTCATCCAGTTCCAACCCCCTGCCACAGGCAGGGATGCCTTCCACTACAGCAGGTTTCTCCAAGCCCCATCCAAACTGGCAACAAGGAGCATGAACTAATTTAGATGCTCTTCGCAACAAGGCAGTTTTCAAGTCCAGCCCTTCAAAGGGATCCTTCTGCCATGGCCTAAAGCATATAACACTAGCTCGAATGTAACTATTTATAGGCCTAAGCTTCTCAACAAAAAGTTGAAAGGCTAAGAAGTTGAGATGCACAGTCATTTCAGCTGATGATAGTGAACAGAAATAGCTCCAGGATAAAGCACACAAGAAAGCTCTCTCAACTCATCCTGGCCTGCAGGTAATTTGAAGGAAGAGATTTATAATCTTTCTGGTTCTCTTCTATCAGCAAAGACATAGAAATAAACTGTATCTTGTTATACGCACCACTATTTTTTCTTGATTTTGTAACTTTGTGATGTTTTTAAGCTAGGAAAAAGATATTTAAAAGGAATTGGTGTTCTACTGGCAGCAATATCCCACCTGGGCAGCTGGCATGGACATGCTGTGTCTACTGGTATGGACAGGCTGTGTCTACAGTGGGATCTCCCTGATATTGCTTATAATTGCTTGGGAGCATCAAACTGTGACCACTGTAAGTGGTATTATAGAGGAATTAACAAGCCATGTGTTATAAGCAATACCAACTCACTGCATGCCCTGAATACTTAGTGGTGCATATGGTTCCTATGCAATTTGAATTTTGTATAGCATCTTTCACTGGTGAGGCAGGAAATACTCAGGATCCCATCTTTTGCTTTGGTTTTGGCTGCATCATTCTATTTTTGAGATTTGTTGCTAAAGCCACTGCTTTGCCATAAAGTACGATGTGACAAGGGCTTGCATGTATTCTTATTGAACATAGTATGAGCCATAAACGTTTGGGTCTGCAGCTCCTTCTAGCCAGGTATGAGTATGCCATCTCCTAGCATAAACACTGCAATAACTTAACCTAAAACACTTACAGCTAAACCCAGTGTATATGCTTATAGATTTAATATTCTTAGCCAGAAAAACACAAATATAAGGATTATATGATGGAGACTAGGCTTGAGTTTTAAACAAAGAGTTACAACAATTTCTTCAGGATGGGCATTTTCTGTTGAGCTTGTTTGTATATTTTGCAATCATGTTGAGAATGGTTCAGCAAACATTAAATGAAGGGCTCACTGAGATCTGACCTTGCTGGTAGGAAAGGAGGAGGAATAAATAGAGGATCTGCATCTGTAGGTGCTTCCAAACTACTGAAACCTTGACCCAGGGTGAGTTAGAGCCTGAGCAGGGTTTATGCAAATGCTGCCATTCTTTTTCATTCATACTTCAATGCTTCTTTACTTCCTCAGCAAGATGATATTGCATCCCAGGTCATTAATCTCACCACACAGTGTACTATTAGGCTCAAGATTCGTTAATACTTTTGGCAATGCTGCTTGTTGTTCTAAGCATATGTTGAATATTCACACAGCAGCTCTTCGTACCATTCCTGTAATGCGCCAGGACAGCTTCCAGTTAGTGTCAAGAATAAATATTCTGCCTCTCTGGAAGGACTCTTTGAAAAGAAGGAAAGATGTGAAAGATCTTACCAAAACAGCATTAACAATTTCTTGCTCTCTTGCATGTGCATTCACCCTCTAGCTGTTATGTGCACCTACGAATGTACTTATTAATAATGTATCTTCATCGTTTGGATAGCCTGTTTTGAAGTTTGGGCTCTGGCCATTAGATCTATTGGGGTAAAAGCCAGAGGATGATTTTAATTGCACTCTGGAGAATAATTTTAAGGTCCTTCTGATCTTCTGCAGAATTTGGCCTATTGCATCTGTTGTAGGTAACAGAGGGCTGCTCCCTGCTGTGTGTTTGTGTTCCTGGAGCTGTTAGGAAAATCCCGTGCAGAGCCAGGCTGACTCCAGCAATCACTTGCCTGTGTTTGCTCCTCTTCTTTCCCGGCTTTTGATACTGAAAGCCTGTTGGCTTTGTATGCAGTGGTTATGGAGAATGCCAACTGAAAGCATTATAACCAGTGTGAGTTTACTGTAGCAGGTATCTCAACCTTACTGAGAAACAAAACTACCATGTTTCTTAGCCTAACTCTTCACTAATTAACCCACACACACTGCTGATAGTCTCTGTAAGAAGCTTCTAAATGTTAATTTTCATTGCATATTCTCTAAAGGGTCTATTATTGCTTCTTCTCAATTTATACCTTATAAAACAATTGGATGTTCACTGTTGCTCTGCGTTTCCAGCCATGCTGCAGACAGTCCCTGCATAACAGCCAGGGAAGAATATTCTAGGTTCTGTATTTCCAGTGTGGAAGCATACTGACTGTGAGGACTTTTGGTTCCTATGCGATATAGCGGGAATCATCTGCATTCACTAGTAAAATATGATTAATGGCATCACTATTCTAAATGCAAAAGCTGAACATTTTCTAATATGGTAAAGAAACAGCAGAAGGGAAATTTAGACTTCCTGTTATGATAAGCAAAGATGAACTGCCCACAGGAAAGGAAATTGGTGGTAATGATGATAGCATAAAAACGTAGATTTATAATGAAGAGGAAAAATTTACGACAGGTATTAACAGTTGCATTCACTTTCAAGATTCTACAATTATTGGTTTTTAAGGCCCTGTGGAAATTCATAGATGCATTGGGTTAGGACAAAACATTTGGATATAAGTGAAAATTCAGATTTACTGTCTGAAACTCTATTAATAAATGCAGATTTTGACTGCTGCATGGTGTGTTATTGTTGTCTGTGCTGCAAAGAGGATGTTCAAAACCCAAAGTGGTTATAGGGAAGAGCAGCAAAATCAGTTTGAGATTGGACAAAAACTTCTACCAAAGCTCTTTCCATTTAATACAGCAAAACGAGAGGGGGTATGATTACCAAAGTTATTTCTTCCCTGGTACTCTTTAATCTAGGAGAAAGGGATGAGAAGAGTCAGTGACTGGAACCTGAAACCAAACAAACCCAGTCTAGAAATGTGATGGATATTTTTATCAGTGTGCATGATAAGCTGCTGGAACAACGTGTTGAGGGCAGTGATGCTTCATTCTCTCTTTTAAATCAGGGTCTTGTCAGGAAGATTAGAAGTCTCAAAAATCTGTGCTTTAGTGACCACTCAAGTTACTTGGCAAACACCAGTTGGTAAAATACACTGTTCTGCGACAGAAGTATGCTTAAATGAGGATATTCAGTAGCTTTTAGTAATATGAATTGGTCAGAAGACTCTACTACCACCTGAGCTCTGAGGTTAGGTGCTGGTGAGCAGAGCAGGCAGCCAGGGCATCTCCTCATCCATTCACCTCTTCCTGCTGGAGTGGCACCAAAAGAATTGCTACCAATTCTTACAGGGGGATGCTAAGATACTGCTTTCAGTAGGGTACTGGGAGTGTTTAAGGATAAATTGTTTAAACCAATTATTTTAGCAAATGACCTCTGAGGATGTCACTCTAAAAAGGCACATGGACACGGTTGTTTCCACTTAGGGGAATTAGCTAAATAAAATAATTGCATGCTTAATGCATACTTCATTTATTCAGCATCCAGTTACCAATTTAGAAAAAGCCATTTTCTAATACAAGGAATTAATTATTACTTAAAGCTATTGGGATGCTCAAATGAATGTAGAAATGAAGTAGCCTGCAGCCTGCACTGTTCCGTTCCTACCATAAGCGCCACTTTTCTTCTCTTACGTTCTTTAGCCTCTTGCATGGGTCACACTGCCATAATTTTCTTCTACATAAAAAACTGAGATTTCTGTCTATTACATATTTCAGTTTCTTTGAGAACATACTTTTTCTATAAATGCTGTATTAGGAGGTATTGAAGCTGAGGAAGAAAGCTCAACACATTAGAACTAAAGAGCTTTATTAGTATGATGTATGTTTTCAGTTTCATACTGTACCTGGAGCTATTTTACATCAGAGTTCAGATGGAGGGAACACAGTTTATAATGCAGAACAGATCACATTTGGAGTTTGTTAGAGATGTTTCACTGTAAAACATGATTTTGATTAAAAAAATCACAGAACTGTACTAATGCAGAAGTTCTCAGGGAGAAATATTTCAGGAAGATTTCAGTTCTTTGGAAGAACATGAGCTTGATCCAGATTTGCATGGTACTACAATAAGCTGCTATTTTGATAGTCAGACATCTATTATGCCATCTACTGGGATCAAAGTGAAAGGAAACAAGAGCCTTTTATTGCAGGGTGCTAAGTACGTTGTGAAGGGGACATAAAGTCTAGGATACACTTGGGAGAAACAACTAGGGAGAGGCCAATGAATTATTGATCTCACTATTTTGTATATATTTTCATCAGCAGTTTGGCAGACTGTTGGGGTTTTTGGTCCTTTAAAAGTTAGCCCATAAATCTACAAATGAATCACAAAGATCAGAATCACAAACAATATCAGTGCAATCTGGAAGTAGTTCCAGTGGAGTCAGTGCTGTTAACCGAGCTTGCATAAATGCTAAGGAAATCTGGCCTCTGGGGAAAGAAAGAGAAGAGCTTAGGGTTCTTACTAATAGAGCAGGTGTCTTGTGCCTCTCTTGCATCAAGATGTCATGGAAGAAAGGCATAGGGATCATAGAGTCATAGAGTAGTTTGTATTGGAAGGGATCCTCAAAGGTCACCTGGTCCAACATCCCAGCAATGAGCAGGGACATCTTAACTAGATCAAGATGGATGCTGCCCAGAGCCACATCCAGCCTGGCCTTGAATGCCTCCTGGAATGGATCCCATAAACAAATGAACTTTAAAAGGTATCTGAAAATGAAGGATGCAAAGCTGCAGAGAGATTTGTGTGAAAGTTTCCTTGGATTCTCATGATGTTGGACTAGATAACGCAGGTGGCTGTTTTTATGATCAGGGTACAAATGTGACATAAAGGATGCAAACTGCAGTCAAAATAAAATCATTTCACCGCTGGCACATGCACGTGAAACCTTGAAATGCTGCTTGACTTTTACAGAGAACTGTAAATCAGGCCTGGATTGCTTGAAAAGTTCAAGAGCCTTAGAAATGTTGTAGCTAAATGCAGCTGAGTTTTCTGATACGTGCTTTTATGCATTGAGCTCTGGGAATGAGCAATGCAATGCAGATATTTCAGCATCTCCCCGAAGCAGAACATTGTACCTGCCAAAACGAAAAGTGAAAACCTATGATGTTCTTTGTCATCTTTGTAGATGTAGCTGTAAGGTTCACCAAGGTAAATGCATGCTAAAAGAAGCAGCGTTGTAAGGGTTGCGATTGGTAGGCATTCCTTATAAGATTAAAAAGAATCATGGAAAAGATATTTGTCATGATTTTAATCACAGTTGTAGAGCTTTTAAGTGCACTTTATACTATACAGGAAAGTAGAAAAGATGCAAAACCCCTAAACTAATGAAGTTATTAGCTATTTGCAATTGAGGAATGTAATATTAGCCATTCTGGTGTCAAAGGGCAGGGGGTCTAGGACCTTACCCTGTAATATAAGCATGCTTTGACGTTTTCTGACTGCTTTTTCTACTTTCTATGACACAAGAAAAAAAGAACCATTATTTTATTTAATGTATTGATATACCTTATCTACCTTAATATAACGCAGGTTGTATTCTACAGAGCAACAGACATTACTGCTACCACAAATTAAATCCCTATAGTGATGCCCTGATTAACCTTTAATACACACTTTTTCATGTAAATCATCCTGGTTTGACGCAGAGGACAATTTCCTTCACTGCCATCCTATTTAAACTACTCCAAAGGCTTGCAAACCAACTGGCAGCCAGAGCTGGGAATCTGTAGAGTGTCCATTACAACTTGGCAACGTCCTTGCTTGGGTTTTAAGGAAGCTTGAATAGAAATCAATTTTAAGTGCTGAAACACTTTGTGAATTGATACACAGCAGTGGTGTGCTGCCTGGTAAAGAATGCAGAGAAAGAGAGGTTTCCATGCCAGCAAATGTGTCTTCAACTGTACCAGGAACAAAGTGTACAGACCTTGGATATAATTTATATTTGCCACGAGACCTGGAGATTTCAGCAGGCTGAAGTTAGGGCAATGCACATGGAAGGGTTCTTACTGTGCTGCTTTAGGCAGAATGTCTCAACTGGGAAAAGATACATTGAACACTTTAAAAAGGAATAAAATTGGGTTTTATTTCACTGACGGGCAGCTGTACATATCATGTGCAGGAAAATCCCCAGCACAGCCTTTGTTAACTTAACTTATCATTGGAAAACCACAATTCCTTTCAAAATCACTCATTTTTTCTTCTAGATCATCATTTATGCCAACAAAATTCCCCCCTGGCTTGAGCCCAAACAGGGGTGAACACTACATGGGTGCACCTTTGCGTTCAGGGCCTGGCTGGGTGGTAATCCTCATGGAGATAGCAAAGAAAGCCAGGCAGAGAGCATAAAAATGCTGCTAAAGCGCCTCAGCTCCCTCCCTGGTACAGGCTCTCTCCAAAGGGTGCATTCATCGCCTGCAACGTGGTGCCTGAGGATCTGTTTTCTTGCAAGAATGTGCAGAGTTTACCGGTTACAGTAGCTTGTAAACCAGCTAGGACTAGCCCTAAAGAGCACTGTAATGACCTGCTGGCCTGATGCAGTGAGGCACAGAGCCCAGGCTGGAGCTGAGCCCCAGCGATGGGTAGGAAGGCAGCTGAAAGGTGCACATGAAGCCAAGCTTTGCTTTAAGAAGTTATAGTTGAAGGGAATGACAGTGCCTTTATAGGGAGCTAATCAAATAATCAGCACATGCATTTTATGACAATAACTTGACTTGATATACAGATGGCTCAGGGAACTGAACCAAAAGGTCGAAATGATGATGACAGTCATTATTGGCTTGGGCATTAACTTGCTGGGATGCAAAAAATCATTCAGTAGGAAGTAAATTAAAACCCAAGAACTAATGTAATGTGTACTACTTGACCAGTAGGCTTTATGTTCCACCAAAATATCATATACCCCAGTGTGCACTTAGGTCATTGTTGTCGGGGTATTTTGAAGCAGGGGGTCAGCAAGCAGAGACTGAAGAGTGAAGACACAGGAATTAATTTGAACCCAAACCCAGCATGGTTCTTCAGCAGATATGAGGTCAAATTGGCTGTTTCTCTTGGTATATATTCTGCCAGTGTCTCTGCTAATGCAGACAGCAACTTCTTCTTGTAGAAATCCAGTAGGATCAGCTTTGTGCTGATTCCCTTTTCCCCCTCACTCTTTGCATGTCTCTCAGTTTCCTTTCAATCCTCTGGCAGTTCACTAGGGTAGACATCGGGTGAAAGAGCAGGGGTGTGCTACGAGCATTGGCAGAGTTTCTCATCTTCGCTTCCTTGTTCTTTGCTTGCTTACCCTCACGTGAGCAATGTAAAACTGTGTCTCTATTTTGGGTGATGAGTACATGGTATCCTGTCAGAGAAAGCAGATGCTATTCAAAGCTTCAGAGTGTCAGAGAATCTAATGAACAAAGAGCAGTAAACATGTCTGAGGCATCTCTGAGCCTGCCACAGGGGAGAAGTGCTGGATATCGTTATGACTTTGTGGTACTGAGGAAAACTGAGCTATTTGAGATGTCTCCTCCTCCTCATGAGAGGTTATGTGCTTTTGTTTCTCAGGAATTAAAGCATCCCTTGAAATCTGAGATCAGCGGTGAAACTTGATTGCTTAATGCTGTGAAGCCTAAAAAACACCAAGGTCTTTGTGCACTAAGATTTATATGAGGTAGAAATGAACAAGTCAGATGCACTTGCTCCCTAGGGCAAGTGTATCAAATTCTTTCACTTTTTGGCCTCTTATCTTCTGACATCTTGCCCCGGACCCTCCTCCCTGCTAGATATGAGTTTAAGGAGTAATTCAGGGTGTCTGGAGAAGCAGAAATGTGCTGATCACTGCTTCCTTCAAGGAAGTGATTTACAAGGGCTGCTGCTTCCGGGTAGTGAAATACAGAAATGCGCAGCTCTGCAGTACTCTTCCCATTACCATAGGTGAGAATAAAGCTCAATAGGCCTTCTCATCCATCTGCAAATCAGTTGAGCTGAGCTCCTCCAGAACCAGTCCTTCATCTCTGCAGACACAGACCCCATACACTGCCCATAGGATTTAAAGCTGAGGTATGTGGAACAACTTCCCATGACTGCTAGCAGTGAAACGCCTTGTGAAGGGGAGCATCTTTAGTTGCAGCTCAATGCTGTCTGTCCAGGTACAGTCAAAATGTGTCACCTGGGCTCTTGGTTGTGCAGATAGGCAGTGCTGCTCCACTTTGGACACTAATTTCCTCTCTGAAGTTCAGAAGTGGACGCTCCTTTTCTCTAATGATGGGTGTTACAGTAGTGCCAAGACAGCCCTGGGCAATAGTTCTGAGAAGAAAGCCACTGTTAAAGAGCTTTCCATCAAGGGTACTATTGATTGCTGTGCAGAGAAGGCTCCAGCACTCTGCTAGGCTGACCCAGGCAGAGCAAGTCTTTTCTTCTTAGCAGAATTTAACCAAAGCTTCAACACAATTTCATCCCCTTTTTAGACATCAGAGGCTTTATCCAGCAAATAAAGAAAACCACCCATGCCTGAGGAGTGAGCTCTCTAATATAAACTCAACAGTGATTCTCTTTGGCTTGGCATTTGGATGCTTGAAAGTCTCTCATTTGGCTTTCTGATACAAAGAAGGATGGTTTCCGCTGCGCTCTTTCCTTAGCGGAGGCGTTAACAAGTCTCTTCTCTTCTTGGCTGTGTCCATTCTCACAGAACTCGCAGAGACTTGTTATCTCTGGGGATAGCGACATCTTTGTCACACATGACTCATTTGAGGGAGAAGAAAGCAGAGCATAAAGGCTACAAGGCATAAAGAAAGTGAATTGTGGCATGATGTCATTGTGTGGTGAGAGAGGTGGTTGGTTTTTGTGTATTAGGGGTCTTTTTAAACAAGTGCTCATACATACCCCTGGCTAATTCATGCCAACAATAACAACAATTCATCCAAGCATCACAATGAGAGGAATTATAGATTAGTTTACTAAGAATATAGACTTTCACTTTTATTAATAGAAGACAAGATACTCCTATCAATAAAGGATGGGCAGATAAATCAAGATAGACTTAAAGACTGTAGTCATTAGGTATCATTCTTCTCAAAGGAGAATAAGAATAAATAAGTGACTCCATTTTTCACCTTTTTGTGATCCTCCTCTCCCTTGAATACCTTGTTCCTCCACACCTGGGCAGCTTTAACCTTCCTATTTCACAACATGCAGCCAGCCTTGCCCTCAAAACTTACGAAGGCACATGAAACATCACATGATGTTTCTGAAAAGGTTTTGGTATTCAAAGCTTGCCCAAGCCTCTGGAATCCTGGAGAAGAAGCAGAAGCTCAGCAGGAAGTAAACAATGAATGTAAAAATAGCAAGATTTCTGATTTAATATTCACACTGTAAAGCAATGGTATTATAACAGGTCTGGTAATGTCTGTCCAGAAGCTTGTGTGGAACGTTCTGAAGCTCAGGCAAAGGCTGGCTGAAGATTATACATTTAAAACCTTAATCTCATTCTATGCAAGGTTCCTTATGTTGTCAATTTAATACAAAGTACTCCTTTGGAAGAATTGCTCATCAATCTGTTTTGCCGTGCAAGGTGATACAGGTAATATCAAGTTATAAGGTTAATGCTTTGTTTTGGTACTGCTATTAAACCTAAATTGCACCTTAATATCAAATCCTCACTGTGTGGCTTATAAACAATTTGCTTGTGTCTTTTTAGCATGGCTAACATACAGGAGAGAGACACTAAAAATATAGGAAAGGTGATAATTACAGCTGAGAAAGAGCAAATATCCATGACAATCCAGTAAATCTAAGAAATGCCACGAGGATGGAAAAATGGAAATAAATTAAAGGGTAGCTCAAAGCTGGAGCAAACTATGAAAGATTCTGGAAATGAGCAGGCTTAGAGCTGGGATATAAATAACTTTGCCGTCTGCCTTTCAAGAAATCCAAGGAAAGGTGCAGCTATAACTTTCCCTTATTGCCAACTCCAGTGCATCTGCGAAGATGGCAATATTTCTATGTAACACTTCCAGCTAAAATATTGCAGAAATAAAGCAGGACTGTAGGCTTGCAGGCTGGTGCACACACGCTAGATCCTGAGACCTGTACGTGTGCACAGGTGCAGTACTGGGACTTGCGGGATGCCATTCCCACATCTCTCAAGGCACTGCTGCTCTTTCAGTAAATAGGGAGTTCCCCTTTCCCGCAGCCCATGATCCCTCAAGCAGCTCTGCACCAGGAAGCTTTGGAGAGCCCTGGCAGGTGATCAAACTTTGCAGCTCATCCCTGTCCCTGTCTTGGGAACCTGCAGCAAAAGGGGCTCTAGAATTCATCTGTGCTGCACAAATCACTGTCCCCAGACTTGCAGTTTAACCCAGAAGCCTTCTAGCCCTGGGCTCCCTGCTAATCATGTTATGCTGCTCTAACAGGGCAGCCTCTGATCCGAATAAAACAGTGCTAAATCACTTCTGGCTTCATACAGCTCAGCTCAAGAGTGTGAGTACTATTTATCTGCTCTGGATATAAAACCATGTAAGTGTTATTTCCTGAATAGGAGGTGGCACATGAGAAAGGAGAGAGGGCATTTTGTTATTGTGTAATCTAGAAAAGGCAAAAAAGCCATAACGCTATAGTCAGGTCTCTTCCTGAAAACAGGGCAAGGGAGGGAAGAAAACAACCAAGGAGGCATGTGTTCGTGTGTTGTCTTGGCTTGATCATCTCCTTTGATAACAATTGTGGAACCACCATTTCTATATTCACTGGCAAGAGGAAGCAATCAGCTAAAGCATCTCACACCATTTTGTCACTGCCCCTTCCAGGCCTGAGACAGGAATAACGATCATGTCCAAGAAATAAAAGATTGACTTGTTAGCAGTATTGTGTGTGTCAAAAATGCTGAGTTACAGCAAAACTGATTCAATGACATTCTGCCAGGAACCCACTTATCCAGGGTTCATAACCAGTTTATGCTTTAGTCTTAAGCATAATAGTGGAAAATAAAATCATTATCAATGCTTTATATACATCAAAAGATTTTCTTAACTGCAGTGCTGTCATGGGCTCTTGAAAAGGTATTTTGCTATTTAACAACCTTTGTATTGCTCAAAAAGAGGTTTCTATGTATGAAGTTGAGGTCAGAGGAGAGTAACAGAGCAACCCAAGGGCACTTGGTGCATACGCACAGTCGCACCACTCAGTCACCTACCACGTCTAGTTCCTGTATAAAAAGAAAGAGAGAGCACTTTAGATGGATATATTATTTGCAGTAAGGAATTACTTTCCCAAAGACACATCCAGCATTTTTAAGAACCATTTTGATTTCATTCATTGAAGAGGCTCCAGGCTGATACACACTGACCACCACAATTAAGATCACGGTGTGACTATAGGTAATTAAGTGCAAGACCTTCATTTGTAAAGCTATGAAGTTCAGCGTCCTGATTTTGGCTGGGATAGAGTTTATTTTATTCTTAGTATCTGGTGCAGTGCCATGTTTTGGCTTCAGTCTGAGAACGATGCAGATAGCACACCAGTGTTTCAGTTGTTGTTCAGTAGCGCTTACTGAGCAACAAGAGCTTTTCAGTTCCCTGTGTTCAACCAGTGAGGAGGGGCAGAAAAAGCCAGGAGGGAGCAGATCCAGCAACCTGACCCCAGTAGGGATATTCAGAGATTCTGAAATATCCCTGGTGTTTCAGGGATAGCGAAGGGATATTCCATACCACAGCACGTCATGCTCTGTATAAAAAAAGGGGCGAGTTGACTGGGAACCACATATTGTTGCTTGGGGATAGGTGTCAGTCAGTGGGTGGTGAGCAGTTGTATTGTGCATCACTTGTCTTCCATGGGGTTTGTTCCTTTCCCTCTTTTTTTTTTGATTCACTATTATTATTTTATTATATTGTTATTATATTTTAATTCATTTCAATTATTAAACTGTTCTTATCTCAGCCCACGAGTTTTACCTTTTTCCAGTTCCACGAGGGCAGGAGAGGATGAGCGAGTGGCTCCGTGGTACGTACCTGCCAGCTGAGGTTAAACCATGACAGTCAGTCAGTCAGTGCTCGGGTAATCAGTGTGCTGCTTTGTGTAAATGAGCATTGAAGAAAACCATTGTACAAGCCATGAGTTTTCAGTGAGCCCCAAGGAATAATTTGATGTATTATTAAAAATCCTCTAATTCCAAAGGAGAATATTAATTGTGTTTAGTGCCGAAGCCGAATATTGGATGAATAGAGGGAAGCAGAACGCTTCTGATTATAATGGAATTTCTTATCATTTACTTTCAAATAGTTCAAAGTCATTTAAATAATTGGGTAAAGGTCACTGACTCTGCCTTTCCAGGTGGCAGCAGCATCTCGTTTCAGCAGGTTCTGCGCAAACTGCTCACAAGTTATTGACTGAAACACATTTAAATATTTCTTTCGATTAATGGGAATGCATCAATTCTTTTGATTCCTAATCAAAGAACAGAAATTAATGTGTGACCTATTCGCCTGTGTGTATTTTCAGCTCTGTTATAACTAATGCACCTCTATTTTTTCCCAGAAGATAACATATTCATGCTAACTGTAATGTGACCAGCACCTCTGTATTGTCCTCACTTTGAGGGATGTATTCTTGGTCTCACTGGCAGAAAAGAAAGGTGTAGGAAGGTCTTGCCTATACAGAGAGAATAGAAAAGATGGGTGACTTAGCATCTTAACCTGAGGCAGTACCTGCACTTTAGGTATAATTGCTCATTGAGTGCACTGGATATTTGGAAGGCAGCAAATGCCATCCCAGTATCCTGCTCTGAAATCTCTACATTAATGGCTGGGACTGTCTCTGGGCCCTGGGCTTTGAAGAGGTGGATGTGAGCTCTGGGGAGGATCCCACAGGGATTGATGCTGCTGACCAGCTTGCGCAGTCCTCCTGGGCACAGTGGGGCCTCGTGAAAGAAGTGAAGGGCACAGATCAACTGCTTTGCATCTCCAGAGTTGGACATGCAAAGCTCTGCTCCACAAAGGTCACTGGTTAAGAAAATCACCACTACCATGACACTGTTAATAGCTGGGTGCATGACTTAGCTCTTGCAGGTCTTGTCCAGTTTTCTTCTGCCTGTCACTTGATTCAGTACAAGAGAGCCATTTTGATCTCTCTGGTACTTACCCGAGCACCTTGAAAACCTCCCCGGTTGCTCCATTTTTAGCACGTCCAGTGGACAGTCATTTCATCAAGAGCTGTATGGCTAGAGATAGGGAGTTGATGGGTCCAAGGAAAGGACAAGGAAGCTCAGAGCACTCAATGGCAGCGTGGTTGTGCTTTTTAATTCATCTCTGCAGCAGGAAACAGACCTGGTGAAGGACTATTCCTGAAGTATAGGCAGCTTAGGGTATGGCAAAACTGGGAGTTTGAGTGAAGAATGAAATGTCACCTTGGAAGAGGTGCTTGGAAGCACAGCATTTCCCAGTGCATGTTATGTCAAGTAACAAATAGAAGCAAGCAGGGACAAAATCACTACAGTTTCATGCTTGAGGTGCTAAAAACCTAGTTTGATTAAATATACATTGCTGTACCAGCTCCTGCTGTAACTGCTCTTTTCTATAATGTGTTTGTTATGAAGGCCTTTCAGAACTGGGGAAACTGTCCTGCTCTAAACACTGAAACTCATAAGATGGATAAGCAGACAGCATGGCTAAAATACCATTAGTGTTTTAAGGACTTACGCATCTTGTATCTTTATTCACTCTGGTACAACGAGCATCCCCAGCGCCCTGGTCACTGGCTGTGGGTTACACATGTGTGCATCGAGAGTTTCTCGTGTCAGATACAATGGAGTTTGATTTTTTTCTGTCACTATTTCCTTGGCAATATTTTACCCATGCCTACAGAGAAACAGAGAGGATGCCTGCCGCTCGTCTTTCTGTCTGAGCGGGATGCTGGTGCCCTCTACTGCCGAGCCTGAGTAAAGAGAGACTTGATGGAAGCAGCTCCCCCTTGCTCAATCCGGCGGGGCAGGTACCCACTGCCCTGGCAAAGAACTTCCTTAGGAGCTGAGAAAAAATGAGCACAACTTCGCCCCTCTGAGCGTCTCCAAAGGGGGATTTCTCAATTTCTTGGAGAAAAAAAAACCCTAATAAATGAAATAGCTCTGTCTTACTGGCTGATACATGTAAATGAATGGGTATTACTACCTGCCAAGTCTCATATGGTCACTAATCTATTTGTAAAGACCTTGTGTTGAGTTGTCTGCCTCAGTAGCTGTGCTTGCTCAAAGGATCAGTGTATGAGTGCAAGCAGTATTTGTGTGAGTCTTGATTTGATTGTATCAAGCTCATTGCCACAGGTGGCAGAGAAACCTGTAGGATATAAGCAAATTAAAACCAGCTGGTTCCTAGGGCATGTTCTGGAGCTGTAATGCCACCCTGTAGCCCTACCATCTCCATCAAAAAGTCCCCTCTGCAGAGCATTAATGTCATCTTTAGAGTCATCATAGAACTCTATTGAAGGGAATGATTTTTTGTTGTCAGATTAAGTTAATTCCGTGCTGCTGTAGAAATATGACAGTGTCTTAGCATATATTTTTTTCCTGTTTCATTAGCTCTGTAATTTTTGCACTGTATATTTTTATCCCATTGCTGTATATTTTTAGCCACTCTTCCATTTGCAAGTGACACACAATATGATAGCTGTTATTACAAGAACACCCATGTCTGGCTTTTAGCGAACCATGTTCTGTCCCCTCCAACATCAGCATTTAATGTCTCTGTATAATACCTGGAGCTAAAAATAATCCCCTCCTCCTACTTGCAATGTGAAAGCTGCTTAGAGCAGAAGCATCACCATGTTTTAACTTTCATAGTCATTAGATATGATGTTATATGTCATGTCTGGCGCTAGCATTTCATCCCACAGGCTGCTCAGCAGTGATGATCGGGAGACTGAATACATTGGCCACTATACACACTGATGGCTTTGATGGATTTTCAGTCATTTAGTTCTTTACAGGAGCTCAAAACATGTGAAAACACATATATAAATACATCAAAAATTACCTTGTTACCTTCTGTTTATAGGATGGGAGTTTATATGGGGGAAAACTGCTTATGTGTAGTGCAATACTTTTGGGGGTAACACATTAAAAACAGTAAGAAAAAAGGCGTGCTATAGAAAGAAGTGCTAGTGCAGTAGGGGAAATTCTTTTGGTCAGGCCTAAGCTAAACTGCTTTTTTCCTTCCATCTAGTCAGTGCTAAGAGTATGTTGGATACATTTGCAGTTGGATAGATTTCTAACCAATAGAGGAGGCTGAGAAGGGTTCACACAATACTGGAAATTCCAAAGGCATGTGTGGTTATAAAATTTCCTTATTACTGAACTCAGTTCTACCTTAAATCATCATAAATTCTAAGTGTTGTTTGAGACAAAGTCTGGGCTTCAGGGGAGTTGAAAGTGCATCCTGGGACTGCCTGATCTCTCCTTTGCAGAACAGGGATTGGATTTGTCCTCCTAAAGCAAAGTCAGGTGCAAGAAATCTCTATAATCTGTGACTTAGTCCAGCCATACCGCTTGCTTTTATCATGAGCATACAAACAGATCATAGGGTTTTGCTAAAGACGCACTTTATTTGCTCCTGACAGTGAACAACGGTCCTGTGAGAACAGCAATTTGTGCTCTTTCACAGAAGTTGAGGAAACAAGAATCTGAACAGATCGCCAGCACAGATCACTGCCTCTGCAGCACATAGACCCTCAGCTAATTGCTTGTCAGCCTCTTTGGGAGCCTCAGCCATTCCCTTCCAGTTCCCAGGCACAGAATTAAGACAGAATTAAGTCTCCTGTCTGAAGGAGGATGTTCAGGGAGAGGTGCGAAATGCCAAAGGAAAGACAAATCAGAATGCAACCAAAGATATCGCTGCAGGGCAAGTGTCCAGGAGGTATATATCATACCTTCTCTGGCTCCCCCCAGCACATAGACAGTGACTTCATGTCTGTGAGCACTGGAGCTGCTACAGCCAACTTGTGCTAGTGCGGTTGTATCCAGACCGTTTGAGCTACAGCATCACAGCCTCCAAAATAACAATGTCTTCATTTTGGTTCTTCATAGATTAAATACTCCAGCTCTGTTTCAGTGTGTTTCCATGTATTTCAGAACAGCCATGCTTCCATCACTAGACTGCCCTACTGTAGATCAGTCGATAATCTTGACGCTGTTGTTCTGTGTTGGTTTTTATTTCTCTCCACACAAGGCAGAACTCATTTCCAGTAGGAATTTTTTTCCTTCTTAATATGTGCTACAAATAAGTCTAAACAAGCTGGGCTGCGGTCTAGAGATCCAGGTACTCTGTCTGACATCCAGCACCTAATGTTGAAAGTAGCAATTTGAACACTACTTTAGAATGGTTTTGTCTCCCAGATGCCGCTTACTTTTGCACATGTCATCCTTTCTAAGCATAAAGCGGCACAGCAAAGGCAAGAAGAGTTAACAGCCAGGCGTTTTAAATGCGCTCTACTGGGGGAAATTCAGAAAACCCCCAGAAGAGGGCACTGTTGACCGCCTTAAGACTCTTAAGTTTCCAACGGCTTTTCCTGTTCTTGTCTCCGCCCAGATCTGTCACCTGCGAGCTGAGACCCTCGTTTCATTTGGCCAAGTAACTAATGGGAGTACTGGGAGCCGTCGCTCAGTGGCGTTTACACGTTATTGTAATGATTGATACAAGCGTTCATTGTTCTTGGTTATGTCAGGTCCAGCCAGTGGCAAATAAATCTGTGTCCTGAATTCTGAATCAATCTGTTCACAAACGGTGCTGAGCAAGTAGGGATCTAGGTAATGCTCTGTTTCAAATGAATAAAGCAGGGGCTCCCCATCTTTAAGCACTTGGTCCCAGTTCCTTTTGCCTTTTCATAACACATTTAGCACTACGCAACTCAGCCAGAGGTGGATGTCAATGGTCCTCTGTTTGCAGAGGAGCACTCTCCTCCTGGTGAGGAGACCTCTCACCCAGGACCCTTCTCCTCCTTTATCAAGGAGTCCTACCCCCATTTGCCCCAGCTCAGGCCAGTGGACACTGTCAAACACTGGCAAGAGCTGCACAATGTAGTTTCCTTGCTTCTAATTACAAATTTCTTTGCATCTAAAGGAATAAGCAGTCAGATACCAAATACAAACCTGAACTTGTCTTCCCAAGGAAGGCAGTAAGCAAAGCTGAATTTTGTTCTCAGACTGTTTGTTCAGAAGGAGGTTGAACTCACAAGAAAGGCCCAAGAATATGAACTGAATTCAAAGCCTCTGCTGGATCCATGTCTCAGGAGATGCCCATATGTGGGAGGAAAGGTCAGGAGAAGCCTTTGCAAAGTGATCTAGATCAAAGAGCTCTTCCTTGCTGACAAATCTGGTAGCATAAAAGGACAACCCCCCCTCTCCAAAGTTCAGGCTTCTGAAGTTGTCTTTAGATCTGTGAAATGAAAGTGAGTTCATTGATCAAATGCCTTTAGATCCCAGCGATTTCCAAGTCATCATCATGACTTTGAACACAGAAAATTGCAACAGGGAGCATTTCCTTAGGTTTATAGGGGGGAGAGAAATGCATCCATCCTGCTAGGGCAATAAGTGTCATAACCACAGCCCTGCACTCGTTTTTAAACTGTTCCTCTTATGAGATGGCCAAGCCTCAGACCTTTCTTACCCAAATGTTACATTTAGAGGGTGATTTACCAGAGGCTGTGTCTTTATTTTGAGACAAAAGCTCCAACCCCTGTTCTGGAGGATGAGAAGTGTTCAGCCATGCCACATTTCCCATACAGACCTCACTTGCTCTGAAATCGCTGATTTCCCTGGGGTTAGGGCTCCTTTTGCCCTGTCAGCTCTCAGTGTGACTGGCACAAGCATCCTCACCTGACCAGGTAACGTCTGTGTGCAGACTGTCCTGCATCCCTGGCTGTTGGAGGGTGGGGTCTCACAGCAATGCCCTCTCCTGGAGCACTTCCTGCCTTCCCCATGTAGCTGCAGGCTCCTTCACAAGGCCATCCGCAAGTCTTGGAACAGTTACTTCCATATGGCAGCATCTTCCTAAGCAGGCTCAATGTCCCTTCTCCTGGATAGTGTGTTTCCAGTTTAACTTAGAGAGGAAATCAGTGAAGTGGATGAAGGAGGCACTTGTGAGAGAAAGGTGGATTCAAGAAGCTTTTGAAAGCTAGAGAGCAGCAGCGTTCCAGCAAAACACAAGCTGAGAAAAAGAACATTAAAGAGGGCAGTGTTAAATGGAAACCTATTGGGATCACAGAACAAGTGAGCATCTAAGATTAGCAACACGGCTAAGAATTAATGAGCCAACAGTGCTCTCCTCAGTCTGCAGCAATAATGCATAATGCCTATGTGGATTGCTTCTTGCGCTTGCCTGCTCACCACACCTCATCTCCTACTGATGCTGAATAATTTAGCAAATCTGTATTAAAACCATAAAAGAGAACACTTCATGGGCAATGCGTTAGGTCATTCCTACAGTGAAGCTCCAGGAGCCAAATTTCACAGTCCTGAAGTTTGATGCTTCCCAGATGAGACCTTGAGTTTGAGTCAATCCAAGCAAAAATCTAGAGAAATGGGCAGTATCAAGCGAGACGGGTATTTGGGATATTCGCATCTTCTTATCCTGTGGTTCTTTGATTGCTATTACTGTCTGCAAGGGAAAAAGAAAGGCTTGAAGCCATTTCAATCTGCTCTGACATTTTATATTCTGTAGGGGATTAGGTCTAGAAACTGCTGAGCTGCTGGACTGAAAGAAAGAGTTGCGGTATTCTCTGGGGTGATTTAGGCTTGAACTTTGTTGTAGCACCAAAAAGTTAAATAAATCTTTAAAATAAATAATTATTTTAAAATAAATAATGGTTTTAAATTAATTCATTGAATTCATGGCATATGATAATTCTAAACTCTTAAACGCAGTCATCTAAAAGAGAAAAGAAGTCCAAAACAACCTACAAATGCTTCTCCAGTAGCAACGTCTGTAGGCTTGCTTACATGGCTATAACTGATACACAGGTTGCTATGATGCCTTGTTTAGTAGTGAAATGTGCACAAACTGATTACAGTGTCGTGTGTGAGTTTCAAGGAGAAGAAATATCTATACTGATATAACACTATCCATGGCTTGTATTTTTCCTACATGCATCAAAGTGTTTCCTTCTGTACTAGCTTCCCTTTGCTTTAGAATTTTCTTTTTAAAGCTGTTAAAACCATTTTGTTGGATCTTCTTCCTATCTTCTCCACTCTTAAAAATTCTGACAATTCTGGGTTGTAAAGAAGCTCATTCAAAGATGCAGTAATGCTCCAACCCCGATGTAAACAGGGAGGATCAAAATGAGATGCAAAGGTTAAAGATATACCTGAAACAGAGACAAATACATTTATTCCAGGAGCTATCTCAGTAGGTAAAACAGGTGACAGGTTTGTATATCTATAATTAAGGGCTCCCTCCTGTTGTTTGTTGTTTTCTAAGTCAGTCATAAATTTCTAGTGACTTGAATAGGAAAAATACCAGAATCTCATTGCATAATTGTGCTATGTAAAAGAAAAGAAACAAACCACAATATACAAAGCAAAATGTTGACTACAGTCAGCAACACACCAGAAAATAGCTCATAGTGCTAAAAATGGCACCCCTGATTCTATTTGTGAGGCTTTGTGGTTTGAGTGATTTGAGCTTTCTGCAACTCGGTACCTTCTCCTGAGACCTAGGCTCAGAAAGGAGAAGAAACACAGCAGCAAACCATTCCTGTGCTCCACACTGGATTCTCCCCAGCCCTCTCCCTCCTCTCTTCCTTCCCAGCTCACATTCATTATAGGTGCTCTGTAATGCATACACTGAAGTGATGGAAACTTCACAGCCAAGTGAAGGCAATTTCAGGTTACTGCCAAGATCAGAACTATTTATTAAGAAAATGAATAATCAAAGTTATCACCAAAGTCTGCTGGATCAAAGCCTTTACTGAGAAGTGCCCTTTGGTGGGATGAAGACATGTATCAGAGCAATGTTTCAAAGTGGCTATTTGCCTATTAATTTGTTTTACTGCTACAGGAGTTCAATAGTGCTTGTACTCTCACTCTCCAGGGACTCTTGTATGAGTAGATCCTTCTGTTCATGGGTTACGTCTAAAACCAGAACCATGGGGATAATCTACTCTGATCTGTTGCAGAACTTGTGACTGGAACCCTTCCCTGTTTCTGTTAAGCTCTTAGCTCCTACTCAATATGCATCCTACAGCTATTAATTTCTTTCTGTGTGTGGGGACAGGTTATTTGATGATACTGTAATTCCAGGCTGCTTATTGTAGGAAGTGTAATGATAGCTGGAATGCAATCCTGGCTGTGCAATCTCAGTAGAAGCTGAAACTGTAGACTTCAAGGGAGCTTGGATTTCATCTCCAACCGCAGAAAGCCTCACAGATTAATCACTCTTCACGTTCACTCTTGTTAAAGGTTAGAATAATTCATTCCTTTCCAGTGCTGAAACCTAGAATAGTGTTATCACTCCTAAAAGCTATTAGATTTCAAAATATGATTAAGTGGATTCTGGAGGGAAGCTGAGAAGCTGGGATGGGAGAAACCAGGGTGGCTTTTTCTCCTGAAAGGTTAAGATTTTCATTTGAGTATCAAGCACACAGCTTATAGGAATTCCTC
The DNA here is from genome assembly GCA_009867235.2 of Psittacus erithacus. Taxonomy (NCBI): domain Eukaryota; kingdom Metazoa; phylum Chordata; class Aves; order Psittaciformes; family Psittacidae; genus Psittacus; species Psittacus erithacus. Next base: position 7,528 of record WYDI02027257.1, on the reverse strand, counting down.
TATTTTCGGCTGTTATATGATACCCGGAGGCATTATGTGTTAAGAAAAAACATTGATCTCTAGATTTTAATAAATACTAAACTACTGAGCTTGCTGAAAGACTGGGTTTTAATCATAAATGGTGCCAACACGGGGAGAGAAGTATCGTGGGTTTTCAACCTGCCTTTTTCAAAAGTGTTGCCATCAAGCATAATGACTTGTTGAAGCACCTGCATGGAGCTGTGAAGAGGACAGCAGTCCTGTCTCGCTAGAGACTGCAATCATCTGAAATGGGGTTTTACTCTGAATCTGAAGCAAATCAAAGGTCAAAATTTCTGAAGGAATACTCATGTATTTTTACATTTTGCTCCAACAAAAAGGAGGTGTTTTCCTTTGTGACTTTGTTTTGTACTTGTGGATTTTCATATGGAAAGAAATCCAAACTGGATGACCCAGTTGTGAGTTATGAGTGAGATGGGTAGTAGACAGCGTTGTCATCTGGCAATGCATGATGTGAGAACACACATCTCCCTTCACCAGCTAATGCTGATAGCACAGAGCTTCTCCAATACACCTGATTCTTACTGACCTTCAGCTTTTTGCCCATATTTTGTATTATGGTAGTGTTTAGGTCATTTGGGTACTCTGAGAACGTGCTATTTGCACAGCCTTAGGCTAAATTTTTCACTTGAGGTTGATGTTATTGAGTGGCTTTTCAAACTGCTTTAAAAATAGGGATGAAGTAAATTAAGCTGGTGGAAAGAGGGGAAGCTGTTTAACCAGCATTTCTAATACATTCACAAACTGCAAGAGATCCTTTTGTATTATGGGATACTAGATGAAAGGACAAGATCAGGAACGTTGCTGTGGATATCCAATGCCATCCTTAATAGTCAGTTGGCCTCCTTCCAAGGAAACTCATACTCTCTTTCATCTCCAAGCCAATTTAATGCTCAGAACAAACTTGGGTTTGAAGTATCCTCAGAACAAGAGGATTGAGTGTGTTACCAGCATCATTGCCAAACTCAGTCCAATCCACACACCACTCAGCAGGCACGTTTGGAGGCACAGTGGAAAGGTTGTATTGCTCCTAAAGACTCCTTTATGTGACAAGATGTTTCACTGAGCAGATGGACACTGCACTGTAATACCAGGGAAACAAAAGGGATAAGAAAGAAAGCAGTTTATGATATCTCTCCTGTTTGAGTCCTGCTGTGGTGCATTAGCTAAGTTTCTTGTTTGGAAAACAGTTGATTAGAAGGGAATATACAGGGTAAAATTACGAGTAAATATTAACTATGTAATTTCTGGTTTCTGTACACTGTATCTGTTCTCACTGGTAAGTATGTCCCTTTGCTGCCTTTCTACCAAGCCATATATTTAATTTCTTTTAAATATTCAGAGTTTGGGGGTATTCTATTGCTTACTGAGTCATTTATTTTGATGTAAGTTATGCATCATCATCACTATATCTCATCACTGCTTTAGGATTTGATACTGCTGTTCTGGCATATCTGTCTCCTAAATAAGATATCTGTAACATAGACTGCTATAAATCATGGGCAGAAAAGCAGCTTCAGGAGCAGTCTTCTTAAGGGTGATAACACTGAAACATTCTATGTGCAGGTGCTAGATGAAGGCATGTTTATAAATGAAGGTAAAATTGTGTTACTTCTAAGATACAATGAGATCACTCAATGGGAATTCAGTCTACATTTATTCCATGGTTCTAGCCCTTTATATTAACATTATCCCTGAGCATTTTATAAGTGCATAATGCTTTAGGACATGCATGTGGTCATGAACCTAAAGCTATACTGAATTATGAATCAAAAAAAATCTAACTGTTGTATCATTATCAATCTCTTATTCCCCCTCTGCATTGTATAACAGATAAAGAACCCTGTGTTCAGATGTAGCATTTGACAAGCTAAAGAAAAATGCATGTCAGCAGTGGTAATGAGAGGTAGAATGAAGAGTGAAAAGATCTTGCACATGTAAGAAGCATGCAAAAATGTTTTAACAGAATAAATGTGCATGAAATCTCTTAATGTACTAGCAGTGGAGGCAAAAAATCTCTGCATTTCAATGTTATAAAATAATTTGGATGCCCAAAAAATGGCATTTAATATCCACTTTGTGCATGTGTTACCAACTGTACAAGGCTCAAAAAAATGGGGAGTATTGGCATAATATTTTATAGTGCAGTACTTTGCACAGTAAACCGTCAAAATTGATCATTTTGCACCAAAATGTTACTGTCCACCAATCTCAAAAGGCATAATTAGAGCTGTATCCAAAAAGCAAAAATCTAAACTTTTTGAGTCCATGCCTGTCAAGCAAATAGGTTTTGGTACGTGGGACTCTCTCATTTAACCCATCCTTCAAAGTGTCCATAGTGTTGCTATAACAGAAAATACATTGAAGAAAGCTCTACAGAGCTCCTCTTCTTGTTTGCAACAGCTCCGTAAGTTGCTGAAGGATGAGAGTTGTACTGCTACCTGCTGTAACCCATATAGAGGAGAACAAGCATAAAGGTGAAGTTGCATTTGGGAAAACAAGAACAAATAAACATCAAAACTCGGGCAGCTCTGGAAAGGAGCCCTCAAGAGAAGCCACACATACAGATATTCTTGCCCTCCACCTGTGTCTGCCATGTCACTTGTGTGATTGTGCTGACAGCTTGATGAACCAAGCACAATCCAGCTGCAGGCAGGACCCACCTCACACGATTCCACTTTAGGAAGTGTTAAGGATCTCACCTTGAAGCCAACCTTGGAGCCCCTCTCAGTTACCAATGTGACAGTCACTCTAATAGCAAACATTCCCATGAGTTCTTTCTTGTTCAACCCTGGGCTGCCTTTCCATTTTTTAACTCTCTGTAATTAAGCTCGGGTTTAGCTGCTGTAGCTCAAACAGCAATTGTCCTTTACAAGATTACACTGAAAAATGACTTAACATTGTATTACACTGAACAGACAAAGGGTGATACTAAAACCAGGCAAGTATGCAAACATTTCAGTAGGCAGGTAATCACTGTAGCCAGAAGAGTATATTTGCTAGAAGTTCTGCAAATATTTAGTGATTTAAAGGTTGCTGCTGTTATTGTACAGACTTATAATGTCTTAGCAAATTAGACTCTCCTAGCCTGAACATTAATTATTTCCTTAGCAGAAGTCATGGATGTCAAAAATTAGTCAGCTTGTTTATATTGGTCCTGTGCAGTTATGTGTGGCCTTTTCTGTAGGCAAACATCTCAAAGCTCTTTATGAATGACGCATGATATTTTAGTCCAAATCAAAAAGGGACTTCAAAATTTGCAGGATACTCTGTCAGTGCCAGCCCTCCTTCTGGTAGGATTTACATCATAGCTTTTCTAAAGAATCTAATGCTAACCTTTGAAACACCACCTCTTATAATTTTGTGAAGCAGGAAAAGAATACTTCACTCATAGTGTCCGTTTCTGACTGCTTATAATGACCAATGCCTATTTACATCGATAGTAAAGTCAATGTGCCTTCTCATATGGATCAGACATGCGGTGTTCTTTTGATTCAGCATGCTAGTAATAAAACTGATTATTTATTTCTAGTGTATAAAAGTAAGCCTGGGAATTTCTAACTCTTGATCACCAAATCCTTTTTCAAAACAAGTTATCTTAAGATAGAGCCACTACGTGGAAATCTGTTCTGCAGCCAGATCTTCCCTGAAAAGTGAACAAGTTGCAAACAAAATCCAGATCTTACAGGAAGTCACAGAAACACTTAAAATGAAAATAGCTCCATTGCCTCTCCTACTACTTGGTTTAAAAGGTTGGGGTTTTTTTACTGTTGATTATTGACAATGCAGACTCCTCAGCTGCCTTCAATAAAACAGCTTCTGAAGAGTGGTCAGCTGGAGGCATCACTGTGCTGTATTGGGTTTAATCTCATGGTGTTTTAATGGCCAAAGAGTCTACAGCCAAGATCCCAAAAGATGGTATTAGAGGTCTCAGAAAGATGCTCCATTAGTGTTAATATACTTGCATCAATTGGGAACAGATGGAAGAAGAAAACAAATATGTGAGTTATCTCTCTACCACTGCCCTTTCATTTGTAATGATAGAATCATCATGAAGCTCTTTTAATCGCTTCTTTTCCACTGAAGATTAATACTGAGTAACAGGGTTCAGGAGAAGAGATTTTTATCCTGTAAGGCCTTGAGTGCTATTGGAATAGTTTTCTGTACTGTGTACTCCAGAGGAAGCAGCATGGATGATTAAAAAGGGCACCAGAATTAGGAACTGTGTTAATGAGGTTCACATTGGACTCTTGTATAATAGAAAGGTAATCTCAATTCACTGCACCTGCTTCTTCATCCAGACTGTCTGATACGGGGATGCTCCTTACTTCCTTTTGGTCCAGCATCTGCTTCTCTTATTCTGAATCTCTCTCTTCATGTCTGTTTTATGGTTGAAGCCATACAAAGGATAACTTCTAAAATAATCTGAGAATCAGCCTCCCCAGAACTGCAAGACATTTGGGGATTAAAAAGACCCCAAACATTTTCAATCAGATTCAATTGGATTGCCGTTCCGTTTTCTGAGCTGTTGGAAGTTACTAGTATGGGGTAACTAAGCAGCGCAGAAGATAGAAATCTGCATTTAAAAATAATGCCAGCCAAGACTTCTGGCTTCAAGAGATTTCATTGGGGAGTTTGTGAACCCCAGCTTTAAAGGGAAGTATGACAGTTTAAAACCTACGCGGTGCTTTTCTGAGAGACCACACAAGCTTTCCTTTTCTAAAGCAATTTCTACGTCCTCCTCATGCTCTTTGTCTCACAGACCAAATGCATGCCTCAGATTAACACCTGAGTTCTCCTAAATATTTAGCTACAAATGGGAAGTCCTCTTTCACCTCCATCATGTTTCCCATAAACCACCTCTTCTTGGGAGGCTGCAGGTGAGCCATTTAGCTTGAGGCCACCCTGTGCAGCACAAATAGACATTAAATCAGCCTAAGGCCAAACGCAGCCTTAGCAACTACTGCCTGCTTGCACTGGTAATTTCCAGTAAAGGTTTCTCATACTCCCCAAACTCTCTTCCCACTGAGCAATCTGCTGGGCTTTTATTCTGCTTTGTTTTCCAGGTGGCCTTTATAGAACTCTGAAGTCTTCAGCCGAAAGTTTTTGAAGAGCCTTGCTCTAGTAGAAATTAGCTGCAGGTCAGCAGTGAGTCTTATTGACTCATCCCTCTCTGTGACATCTCTTTCATAGGCACATATGTGACTGTGGATGCCCAGCGTCAGCTGCAGTCTATTTTCAAGACATGAAAACATGAAATTCCTTGAAAAGGGACCAACCTGTGATTGTTTGAATGTGGCCTTTTCTTTTCAATAACTGTAAGGAACTGAAAAAAATCAGTGCTGAATAGATGGCTGCAGAAGCCATTGCATGCTGAGACAAAATAAGTTCACATACTGTTCTGTTTGAAATGAGTTGGATTTCATCTGCAAGTAACAACAAGTAAGTGTTGTAACTATTTGCATTACAGGGAAAGAGGGAGAAGAGAGGAGTATCAAGCAGAAGACTGGACCAGCACCAGCTAAATGCTAGAATTCAGCTTTGCATCTTGAGTCATTCTGTAGGTAAATGGTAAATACAGAAAAGTTTATGCAGTCTCACATCCATCAGCGGCAGATGCCATCAAAGGTTTTGATGAGGCATCAAAGATCCAGCTGTTGCCAAAGGGTGGTTAATGATGGATTTAAAGTTGTTTCCTTTTCTGGGAGCTGGGGAAATTCAGAAGCTGAAAAACACATTGTTCCTTAGGAGGTAAATAAACCAAGACTGGCAGAGCACCAGTTGCAGACATTAACTTGGGTGTGTGCAGCTCTTGCAAATTCAAGGAGATTCCTCATTCTCCCCGCTCAGTGCAGAGGGGTCAATGTACATGTGTGTGTATAATCCCTCAACTTAACAGGATGGGCTTCTAGCAAAATAGTGGGGTGAACTGTAGAGAGAAAACCTCCTGGGAAGTAGCAGAGTCCTGAGGAGCCTGTTTGCTGTTTGGCCATCACACAGGAAGCTCTCGGCACTTTCCATTTGATTCTGCATTTTGAATTCCTGCAGGCTTCATCAGCGCACACACAGAAAAGTTCCATTGCTTGTCATGCTTGTTTTTTGCATGAGAGTCTCTGAGGGAATAGTGTGTTTGCAAAGACAAAGCAGAACTCCTCCTTTGTCCAAAAAATGGTCCAGAAAGTTAATACCTTTATCTCCCTACACAGAGAACTCAATATCTCTAAAAGCCTTATTTAATTTATTATTAAAGGAGCTATACACTGTCAAAGACACTCTTTTTTCTGCATGCATATGGCTCGCTCTTCGTTGCTTGAACTTACCATGCATAAGCTTTCTTTCACAAAACAAACTCCCCAAGGACAACAGGTCTCTGCATTTGCAGCTTTCAGCACCACTAGCCAATTGAAGCGCAACCCTGATCTTAAGGGAGGGGCTTCGTGTTCTGTTTAGCTGTAGTTATTCTGGATGTGACAAAAGAAAGGGCTGAGCAGGCAAGTTCAACAGGTTGTATCATAATATCAGAGAACAGATCGCACTGTCCACAGGAAAACATCAGTAACCTAAATTGTGCAGATTAAAATAAAATAGGTCTTGCTCTAAATTACTTGGAGTTAACTAAAGACTGCAGTGATCTCCTGCAGTCAGCTGTGCTGTATCCGTGACTTGGTTAGGATTAGAGGTCTTCACCGATGTCAGGGATCGCCATACCCAAGTACTGCATCCAAATGCAAATTTGAATTTTACAGAATGTTTCTGGTTTTTGAATAGAGCACTAAAACCTTACGTTAAAACACTGTGATGTGTGACGGTCTTACAATTAGTTAGAGGTAGAAGACCAAAGGGTCAAGTTGTTCTCCACATGTTGCAGTCTACAGAGTTGTCTCTCTGGGTTTTCAGCAGTGGAAGGCTCACTTCTGAGCCTGGTTATAAGTGGGTGGCTCAGTGACGAGGATTTAGGGAGCATCTACCTGCAGGGTTCAGGCAGACCCAAATACATGCTGGCTTTGAAGCTGAGACTGAATAGATATATCCTGGCTCTCAGAGGGGACAGAATGCTGTGCTTACAGTAGCAGCCTGGCTTCTGACCTTCAGCAGCCTCTCATCTTGCTGGCCTGAGGGAAGGAAGAGATCAGATGAGTCCCTGCAGAGATGTCCCCAGAGAAATGGATTTAAGTCCACTAGGAATTAAAGAAGATTTTTAAGTATTCATGAAAATCCCTATTAGGCTCCTCTCTTTGCAAGTATAAAAACTTTCATAATCTGATTCCTAGTGTCTCACTCTCTTTCTCAGTCTTATTTTGCCTTTAAAGTGGGGAAGTTCTATCCTTCCAAGCATGTTAATAAATAAGGAGCTCAGCCAATAAACCAGATTATAAGGGAGAGCATACAGATACCACTATTATAGCCCGATTAAGAGTCTGATTTTATAGATATTTATATTTTATACATATTTATATTTTTCATATCTATATTTATCTTTATATTTATA
>WYDI02027256.1:6870-53599 GCA_009867235.2 Psittacus erithacus | reverse complement strand
TGGGTGGGAAGGGGAAGGGGGCCGGGAGCGGCCCCGCACCTCGAGGTGGGCTGCGGGCTGGGAGCCATGGACTCGGCGCCAGCCTTCGCCATGGACAAGCCGTTCGCCCCCAGCGCCGTGCGCGGCCCGGAGCCGCCCGAAAACCCTCAAAGCCGGAAAAACTTCAGCGTGAGCCACCTCCTCGACCTGGAGGAGGTAGCGGCCGGTATGAACGGGACCCCTCCGGCCGGTCCCCCGCCCGCCGGTGGCGGCAAGGCCGTGCCGGAGCCGTCGGGAGGCAGCAGCGGCAGCGAGGCAGCGCCTCAGGACGGTGAGTCCCGGCGCCCCGGGATGGGCCCCCCCCCACGGGTTGGGCAGCTTTGGGGATGGGGTGTCCCCACCATCGCCTCCCTGCCCCGCGGATAAAGGGGGTCGGTTTCCCCCCGCGGCGGGGTTGGGGGCACCGGAGGAGCGGTTGGGGAGGAGGGGTGACCCTTGTCGGGGCGAGCTGCCGGGGTGCCGACACCCCGACGGCTGGGGCAGAGGGACCCCTCGCCGGGGGCTGAGGACATCGCGCTGGAAGACGGGGATCCCGCGCCGCGGGGTGCGACCCCGCTACCACCGGAGATGCCGGGTACGGGCCGGTCCTGGGCGGCCGGTGCCTCCCGGGGCTGAGCTGCGTGCGGGGTCCCCCCTTTCCCGGGGTTCCTCTCCTCGGTTTCCAGGCCTGGGAAGCGAAGGCTGCCCGGTTGGGCCACGGGAACCGGGACACAGAAAGTCCTCTCCCGGCGGCCGCCGCAGCGCGGCTCCCATTCGGTAGCACCGGCAGCATCCGGCCGACGGGGACAGAACTGGGGCTGGGAAAGGGAACGGGGATCGACCCGGGACCCGGCTTCGTGGCGCTCGGTCCTGGCAAGAGGCGCGTTTTTAACGGGACAGCCCTCCTGCCCGCATCCCTGCGACCGCTCCGCCGGCCTCGGCGCATCCCTTCCTGCTCCGGTGCCCGGGGAGGCGGCGAGGATACTCCTCGTCCCTGCGGCAAAACAGGGAATGGAGAAGGCGAGGGGAGGCAGAGCGTGGGGTGGAGGTGCCCATCCCGAGGGCATCCTTGGGTGACATCTCCTAAACCTGCCTCCCAGCTGGGTTTTGGTACCCTAAAGCTTGATTTCTGCAGCCCCTGAAGCACAGCCCGGCCAGGCTGCACAGTCTGCTCGGGAATCAGTGCTGCCCAAACCTGCGGCGAGGGGCTCCCAGTTGGAACCCCACATACACAGGGTGCTTTCTCTATCCCCTCCCGTGGCACACAGATCTAAAGCATCTTTTTTGCACTCACTGTACAACCTCTGAACAACCAATTTCCTGCACAGAAAGGACCTCTGAGCCCTAACCTGCCGCTGCTTGGGATGTTGAGGGTTGAGTGAAGCTGGGTGCTGCATTCCGGATGGTAGCTGATATTTTGGGCTTTAATTTCCATCCTCCCTCCTCTTCTCATGAATTCTGTTTGCACTTCTCTTATTGCCTTTGGGACTGCGGGAAGGTTTTCACCCGCCGATGGGACCATATGGGGGACAGTCTGTTCCGTGGGATCAGTGCAGCTTTCGGAAACCCAGCCCGGGCCGACGCAACCAGCTCAGCTCTCAAGGGTGATTTACAAAACAGCAGAATCTACCACCCTGCTGAGCTCCTATCGGACCCCAGAGAGGCTCAGTGGGCACCAGGGATGATAAATACAAGAGAGGGAGAGGCAAGGGGGATGTCTGACCCCCCAAGCCCTTTTTTCACCCCAAAAGCCCATTTCACCTCGGGCAAAGGCCCTATGGGGTTTGTCCAGTTGATCCCAGCACTGCTGAACCATGGGCGATACTTCCCATTGGCACCTGTTTCGGCGAGGTTGCAGGGATGAAGACACTGTCAGCGTCTGGGATGCTCCAACAACCTGTCCAGGATTGGAAGCATTTCTCCCTCTGATCCCACCTGGGAAGAGAAATAGCTGAGAGCAGCAGGCAAGAAGAGAACGAGGAAATAAGAAAACCCACGTGCATGCAAACGTTGACTTGTGAGATCCATTACCCACTGCCACAGCTTAACTGGGGTGCAGTTTCCTAAACTTAAATGGGAAGACTCCAAATACCAGGCAAATGTCCTGTCTGTATCAGCCTTTTGCTACACATCTGCGATGCTTTCGGCATCAGCGTGATGACAGCAGAGGAACTTTTACTGGTAATGTTATCTTTTATTGGCATCCTAAAGTAAAACAGCCTCTCAGCGTTTTCTCTCATCTTCCTCTTCACCATTGTGGGCTTTTTCTGCCAGATGCAAGTTTGGAGCCCTGCAGGTCGGTGGCAGAAGGATTATTACCAATGCAAACGGACCCTGGTACCCGAGTGTGTCTGCAGGATGTAGCTCTGCTGTTATCAGGGTCATCGCACTCATGGGTTGGAGGAAGAGCAGCCCCGAAGCTGCCGGCACCCCCTGCACCAGGCAGGGCTCGCTGTGATCACAGGGATGCTTTAGGCTGTGCCCAGCAGACTGTGACCTCCACAAAACCCTCTCTCTTTCCCCAGGCAGCCGCAGCAGGAGGAGGGATGCTTCTGTTCCCAAGGCTGGCAGAGCCAGAGAAGCTTGGGGCAGGGTGTTATTCTTTGCAGGGGGAGATTCAACCCTCTCCTGCTCTCACACACCATCCGTATCCCAGAGCCCCGCTTTCTATCTCCATCTCCCCATCTCTCCTCGTAAGGTTGGCACATCCCTTCCCACTGGCACTGAGGACCAGAGCTGTCCCCACCTCCTTCTCCACCCAAGGGAGCTGCTCAGCCCCTGCCTTGGCCCTGTCCCCAGCCTGGCCCTGAGGGCACCCAGCACATCCTCATGTGAGAATGCAAATATCCATGCAACACTCTGCTCTCGTGAGACCCAGAAATTAAGAGGCAGAAATCACACAAGCGAGGCAAGAGTGTGGAAATGCCAACAGGGTGGCAAAGGCTGGTCCCCATGCTCATCTTCATCCTGCCCTGGAGCGGTGCAGCAGCCTCCCATCGAAAACCTTCGGCACAACTTCTGAGGTCTTGAAAGCTTGTTCACCTCCTTTCATTAGACTAACAAATAATGTGTAACGCGAAACATCTGTTAACAACAGCCCTTAATGTTCTCAAGATGATAAAGCAGGAGGGTAATTTTAGCCAGCAGGCCTTGACTGATGGCTTTTCAAACAATGAACTTACTTTTGGTGCCGCCTGGGGATGGGAGAGGGAGTCGGGCGCTGGCTCCGGCAACAGCTTCGGGGCTGTAAAGTCAGAAAGAGCCACTTTTGTCACAGCTGGACTCAGAGGAAGGGCTGCAGACCCTCCAAAGGGATCCTCCGGCACAGGGCAGGCAGGCATTGCCCATTCGGTGGGAGCAGGCAATGGGATGGGGACATGTGGTGGCCCTTGGGCATCCCATTTGCAGAACTCTTCACACTGAAAGGGCTCTTAGGACTCTTTCCTCACCCCCAGGGCAGCCGGGACACTCCGACCTGTGCTGAGGCTGAGCAGAGCAGTGATGAAGCGATAGGAGAGGCTGCGCCCAGTGGGCAGAGGGGATTAAGATGGTGTTACAGCAAATTGATTTTAATTACATAAATGAGGGCAGTTGGAAAGGGAGAAGGGAGGGTCAGGGACCTGTAACGGAGTGGAAAAGAGGAAGGGACTTGCTTTTGGTGTCAAGCGGTGTCTGATTGCTCCAAACAGTTCTGAGCTGCTCCCAGGGCTCAGGCACCTTCCCCAAGGCAGAGGCATCCTAGGCAATGCCCCTATGGTGGCCCAGGAGCTGTGCTGCTCCTGGCTCCCAGGACAACAATTCATCTGTGCTTCTCTGCCTTTGCAAATGCCACTCATCCCTGTCAGACAAGGGGCACAGCTCAGGGATGCCTTGGCCCCTCCAGCTGCATGGGCAGGAGGCAGTCCTGGAACACCACAACTGCTGAAAAATGGCCTGGATGTGTCCATAGGGATCTGCCTTCCCTGGGACATCCGTGCACGTACATGGCTTGACTGCAATTAAATCCGATGTCATTAATCCATGGCCAACCCCCTGTGCTTGTCTCAGGATAATACAGACCCTTGGAGCCAGCAAGACTGAGGCCCCCCTGTCCTGTAACTCCAGACCCATCAGACTCCTCTCTCCCATCTGCTTTCCACAGCCCCAAAAGGGCTGGAACCCCCCCAAGGCCTTTTGCTGGGAGGCTTTCCACGGTTTCTGGATGACAGCTCAGGGAGCGACAGGGATGTTGGGACCCCAAATCACTTCCCATGGTGGGGAAGAGACTTTGAGAAGTGTCTGATGGACGCAGCTGCAGCTCTCCAAGGAGAGGCTCTCACACTTCTATCCCCCAAAGAAGGGGACAGCAGAGGTCCCTGCTGCTCAGGGGGGCACCGTGACCTGCTTGACCCGGCTGGGGGATGAGGTTGGGATGCAGAGTGGGACATGACCCACTGGCCACAGCAAGGCTGGAGTGCAGGGCTTACAGCACCCATAGACCCTTGCCACGTCCCCGAAACAGGAGCCCCTGTCCCTGCCATCCTCCCAGGCTGGCAGGGCCCTTGCTGGGGACAGTCCCTGTGCGACAGAGCTGGGAGGGGGCATCTGAAGCAAGGGGGAAGCAAACCCTGTCAGTCCTTGTAAGGCCAGCACTGCCAGGATGGGTGGCGCTGGGATGAGAGCCACCCTTGCATAGCCGTGACACTCAGTGATGAGACATCACCTTCACCGTCCCCAGCGCCTACCTGGGGACATCTCCTTGCCTGGAGGGCTTTGAGGGCTGCAGACCCCAGGACAAGGGGTTTATCTCCATAGGGAGATGATGCCCACGGAGCTGCTGGAGCAGGATGGTCTTCAGGAGAGAGAGAGCAGCGCCACTGGACATTGTGCCCAAGACCAGCACTTGCCCAGTGCCTGACACTGGCAGGTCCCCAGCGCGGCATCCATCAGCAGCCATTGAGTAAACGCCAATTAATCCGGGCGGGAGCGCCCCGCCCAGGCCCGCCTCCCACCCTCACATTTGTTTGCGCTTAGTGCGAGGCTGGCGACAGGCGAGGGATGGATGAGGAGCCCGACGTGTCCCGGCTCCCTCAGACGGTTTCCAGCCGCTCGCACGGAGCCCAGTGTATCCCAGTCAGGAGGAAACGGGGATAAGGGGAAAGACCCCCCCCTCCCTCGGCACTGCCCCGAGCTGCTGCAGGGAGCAAGAGACAGCCCCAACCTGCAGCGTGGTCCCTGCAGCCGGGCTCCCGCCTTCCTTGCTGGCTACACCCCCTCCTATGGCTCTTGCCCTATGTCATTGTCACAGGACGCTGGCCCCATGTTCCATGGATGAGGGGAAACTGAATCCGCAGGTCTCACCCATCCAAAAACCATGACAGGGAGGATGTTTGGAAGTGAGGCTTTTCCCACAGCGCAGGCAGGACAAGAGGCTGAGTCAGGTCACAGCCCTGCCAAAACCAGATGGAGCAGCACAAATCCCTGCCAGGCACAGGCAGGAAGCTCAGGTCTCCTGAGGCTTCTGCCATGGGGCACACTCTGGTACTACTGCTCTGTGCTCCCCTGTGCCCTCCAGCCCCAAAGGGTGACACCAGCTCACCATCCCGCTCCTCCTCATGATGACACCCACTCGCCATCCCACTTCTCCTGCAGTGACACCCGTGCAGCATCCCGCTTCTCCTCATGCGCTAGGAGGATGTTCTGCCCCTGGGATGCAGCCAGGCTCTTACTGACTGGCGGGCATCTGGGCTCCAATTTGGGGGAGATTTGTCCCTATAGGGGATGAACACCCCCGCCTGGGCTCCAGGCTCCCCCGACGGCAGCCTGGGGGGCTCTGGGTTGGAGCCGGAGCTTGTGCAGCCCCGGGAAGCAGCGCTGTTAGCGCAGAGCTCTCCCCAGGGGCGCAGGCAAACACATACCAGCACGTCCTCTGCAGCGTGCGCAGGGCTCTGCAGGGTCCCCGCACGTGCTTGGTCTGTGCTGGGAGCTGCTGCCATGGGGTGAAGAGAACGAAAACCCCAAACCAGGGCCTGAGGAGATGGGTCCCGTCTTGTGGGGGGAGCCCTGAGAGCAGGAGCAGCTTTGGCTGGGACAGGAGGGCAGGAAAACCACTTTTCCTCCCACTTCCCGTTGCTGGGATTTTCCTCCCCTCAGCACACCCAGTGAGCTGGGGTTTGGAAGGCGTTGCTGCGGGAAACACTCATTCTCACCCCTATTTCCAGCAGGGAAAGGTGCAGGAACGTGGGGCAGAGGCGCAAGAGCCGCTGCTCAGCATGGCCTGGTGGGGACTGTGCAGGGATCCCACCTGCAGTGGGGGACACAGAGCTTGGCCCCACTCCCTTGTGAGCCCCAGCAGCACCCACTGATGTGTTCTAAGCCCCAGCAGCACCCCAAATACCCCATGGCACAGCTCTTGCTCAGACCAATAGGGTGCCAGGGCATGGGGACACCTTGCCTGTCCCCCGGGCTGTTATGTCTAGCTCGACCAGGAACAGCTCAGTGCAAGACTATTTCCCCTCTTCTTTTGGGCTGTTATTTCAGGGAATGGGGCTGATTCACAGGAAAACTATGAAATTTCGACTCCGTGCAGCCAAGATGGGGCCAATTTCAACGAATCAGCATTTTAAGAGAGCCTGGGCGTGTATCCGTAGCTGGGAGGCTGATGAAATGATTTGGGGCTTTGAGGCCGTCTCATTAGAAACCCTCCTCTCTCCCAGGGAGCAGGATCACCTCCTCTCCCATGGCTGATTTAATCCGGCCGAAGGGAATTATCCCCCTAGAGCTGTAAAATCACTGAGCAGGAGGGATGAGGTTTGAAGCCGGATGGAACCTGGGTGCTTTGGGGCATGGCAGAGGCTCGGGATCCCCAGGCTGGCACCTTGTCCCCTCCCTGCCGCTGGAAGGAGGTACCCTCCCAAGGATGGGATCCCTGAACCATGGAGCAGGCTCAGAGCATCCTTTAAGATGCTGGGCAGTGGGCTGTGGCTGGGACTAGGCAAGGATTTAGACCAGCATTAATGCAGTTCTGTTCCTTATTCCTGGCTGGAAAAAGCAACTGGGAAGAGGGTGAAAGCCTGGTGGGCAGAGGCAGTTATCCCTTGCCTGATCCTCATGTGTGCACAGGACCAGTGATGCTCAGATGGGTCAGGGAGGATGGGGAAAGCAAACCCTCTTTGGCTTGGACTGATTTGGGGTTTCGAGGTGTTTTTCTCCTGCCTGCTGGCCCGTGCTGCCCCAGCAGTGCAGAGCTGGGCTGGTTTCCACTGATGCCCCCGGATTCCCGAGAATTGAAAGAAAAAATCCCACCCTTACCCTTGAGGCATTCCCGCCGCAGGGACATCGCCTGTGGGCGATGGTTTCCAGCCTTCCCATGGCGTAATGAAATGGCTCCATGCATACTCAACATCCCTCACTGGACGCTGTGTTTCCCTTGGGAAAACCATCCGCAGCACTGGGATCTGCTGGGAACGTCTCTGGGGGCATGGGAGGGGTCTGGTTCCAGCCCCTCACCCATGGGCATCCCGTGCTGGCGGCTCTGGCTGCATATCCCCTAGCAGGGAGTTGTGGGGTAAATGGGATACTGATGTTGGATGGGTTGGGGGGAAATCATCCCAGCTTGGTGGGAAGTGACACTTCTTTGAGGATAGAAGGAGGACAGATGGAGCCCCCTTTGTCACCCCCATCCCCTGCAGCTCTGCTGGGACTGCCGCATCCAGGGTGCAATGGGCAGTTTGAGGGGTGTTAATTGAGCAGGAGGTGTAATGAAGCCATAGAACTGCTCCTTCAGCCCGGGGCTGGAGGGAGAACAATGCCTGGGAGCCAGGGCAGGGCTGGGGGGCAGCTCAGGTCCCGGGGGGCAACTCAGGTCCCAGAGGGGATGTGGGGTGGGCAGGGAGACTTCAGAGAGCAGCAGCGGCAGCCGCCGGCCCCCTCCCCTTCCCTCCTCATCCCCCTTTGGAGTGCATATAATAAAGCAGCTTTTCAGCTGCGGCTGCAGTGATAGATCAGGAAGAATTGTATGAGTCTATTAAAGTCTGTGTGTCTCTGAATGGAGACTGTGGCTAAGCCAGGCGCCAGGCTCGCGCATTGAACCAGATGTGGAGAGGCGCCATCCTTTCCAGCCACTGAATCCGAGAGGCTGCAGGCTTCACACGCAAGGGAACTGGAGTGCACATGGCAGGGGAGCCGGGGGAGCAGCGGGGAGCACATGGCAGCGCTGGCGTGAGCGGGGCAATGGGGAGGGGGCACAGCCCCAGCCCTCCTCATAGCGATGGGAACTGAGCTGAGGGGAGCAGCCCCGGCGCAGGGTTGGGCTGAGGGGTTGGTGCAGCAGGACATTGATGGGCTGCACGGTGAGATGTGTGGGGCATTGGTGGGGAGGTTGGGATGCACCTCAAGTTGTACAGGGGGTGTACGGAGGTTGTATTGTACCCCAAGTCTTGCAGGAGGACTGCATTGTACCACAGGTCATGTAGCATGTTGCTTGGGTGGGAATTGCATTGGACCCCAAGTTGTAGAGGGCAATGCAATGTGTGTATGAGGGGGATTATATTGCACCCCAAGCTGTAGAAAGACACTGTTGCACTGTACCCGGAGTCATGCAGGGGAATTATGTTATACCTCAGGTTGAGCGGCACCCTGAGCCACGCAGGGCATTGCAGGGTCTGGGGGCTGTTGCATTGCTGCTGGGGTGTGTTGGGGGTAGCAGTAGCAGTGATGCTGCAGGGGTGATACGGGGGACCCTGCACACACCAAAGATCCTGGCACAGCAGCAGCAGAGCCAAGGAGGGTGCTGGGCAGGGCAATGGGCAGCGGCAGCTCCTATCTCTAAACCCACTGGTGCTGTGGGGCTGCTCCTGCCTCTCCTGGTGTGTGTCCAGGAGAGGGAAGGGAAAGGAAAGGACAAAAAAGGAAGGCCAGAAGGATGCCATGGAAGGCAGCTTAGGGTGGTGGTTGCTGCATGAGCTGGGACCCCATGTCCCCAGCAAAGGTGTGAAGCAGAGTCTAACCATGCAGTGCTGTTGAGGGGACAGGGGTGACGTGGGGATGGCCACTGATGCGGTGCTGCTCGGGGCTGTGCTGGGATCGAGGCCGTCGCTGCTCTCCTTCCTCACCGGTTTCACTTTCTTGGCCACATGGCTGCAATTTGGGGGTTGTAAATACCTCAGGGGGGTTTCTAAATGAAAAAAATCACTGTTTTCGTTTGAATTAAAAGACACTGAAACATTTCCATTAGTATTAGAGGTTTATAAAACCTAAAACAAATGCTGGAATTAAACTACCAGGCAGCGCCCACTTCGTGAAGCCCTTTGGATGCTCAGCACAACCCGTTACCCATTGGGGTTGAGTTTTAATCGGATGTGTATGGAAGTACCTGGGGGTCCCTGACTCCCACCCTGGGACCCCAACCACTGGCGCCAGCATGTTCCCAGGTTTGCTCCTGGCTGGGTTTTGGGACCTTGCTTAGTTGGGTGCTGGGGTCAGTGTGCAACATTGGGCTCTCTGGGGACCTGGAGGGGATGAAGGCTTGGGGTGATGAGGATGAGGGTCACAGCTGTATTGGGCTTTGCAGAGTGGGACTCAAGCAGCTGCGCACACCCTGGCACCGCCAAGGTGTCCCCTGGTGTCCTCCCCATGGCTGGCATCCGTCCCCAGCAACCTGCCTGACATCCTATCCCTAATGTGCCCCCCATCCCTGCCATCCCCACCATCCCTGCCACTCACGCTCTGCTTTAACCTGGAAACAGTTAACCAGGCTGTGTTTAACAGAGAAGGGGGAAAAAACCAGATAGGAGCCAATTATTAAAATGAATGTTTTACAATAAATTTGGCGAGAGGCCACTGACCTCAAATGAGAACCAGACCGGAGGACAGCGATGCTGCGCGCTGGCGAGGCTTTCCGGGACGTCTGTGCATGCAGGCGCCCGTGAGGGTGCTCCTTGGAGCCGTGGTGGGATGGGGTCCTGGATGGGGGCTTGTGTCCATCCCATGTCCTGGCCAAATGCAGTGTCCCCAGTCCAGGGATGCAGGCAGTGGCCACGGGATGGTCTCTCAGCAGGTGCTGGTACTCACTGATAAAATGGGTGCATCTTGGCCTGGGTGTGAGAAACACCCAATTGGCCTCAGACAGGGGAGTTGGGGTGGGAGCAGGAGGAGACACCATGGGGATTCCCACTGTTCCCCTTGATCCCTGCCCATCCCGCTTGGCAATGACCCTGATGCAGTGGGGGCTGTGCTTTAACCTGGTGGGCTGGTGTTTGGTTTCAGTGCCAGATGCCAATGGGGCTGGTTTGCTATGGGCTTTTGCTTATTCTGTTTCAAGAGACCACCTTTTCCTTTTGATCTGTGGGACAGAGGAAGGCTGGGGTCACCGTGCCGGGGTCCCTGGCTGGAAGCCTCAGATTCCTGCTCTGCAGCTCTGCCTGATGAGTTTTATAGGTTAAACACCATGCAAAAGTCCCAGCACATTCCCAGTAAGGTGATGGTCTGAGGCACAAACCATCCCATCCCCTTCCCATCCTATGGTGAAACCCACATTGCAGTAAAGCTGAGGTTTTGGTGGAGCTTTGCGATCACAGGCGGGTGCTGCTCTCAGGGCCGGCGCTTGCACAAGTCTCGTTAGTGTTAATTAATTACACATACCCTGTGCCTGCTGGGATCTGTGTAAGCTGTAATGTCAGGCAGCTGTGTGCGAGCGATGTTGGCACCTCCGTGGCTGCATCACGGATGCATCAGGCAGTGCCTACAAGGTTTGCAGGATGGGGAGAGAAGCATTTGCCATGCTCAGCCCTGATGCAGGACAGTGGGGTCTGTGTCCTGGCATCATCCATCCTGGCACCACCCATTCCAGCACCCCACTTGCTGTGTGGAGCCAGGGCCGTCCCCTCTGCCTGTACCCCCTTGCTGTGGTACCCAGAGCTGACCCAAAATCCAACATTTCAGCAGTGGATTCCATACACTGCAGAAACCCCTTCACACATCTGTTAACCATCACCAGCGCTGCCACTCTCCACACTCAGCTATTTCAATGCACAGTGTAACCGGTGCTGGCAGAGCTGGGAGGCTGCGTCCTCGGTGGGTACAACGGGAGCTGCATCGCCAGGGGCACCCGGGGTGCTGCAGCAGTGCGAGGCGCAGGACGGCCCAAGCAATGGTCTCATTCCACCCCAGCCAGGTCTCCTGGCCGGAAGATGAGAGCAAACCCCCTGTGAATGCCTCCTCGCTGCGCAGGCTCCCGGCCGCAGGCGGCTGGGGCAGAGCCAGCGCCTTTTGTTGGTCCTCGGGCCTCCACCGCGGGGCCGGCGGATTCCAGGGAGAACAGAATTGACATTCCTGCTCCCCCGCTGCTCCGTTCAAACCCACTGCGGTGCCTCTGCCCGAGGCTTGGCTGTGCTGTGAGGGCTTCTAAGCAGCTCCTGACATCCCATCCCCACTGCCACGAGCATCCCTTTGGTCTGACACGGCCTCTCTGAGCATCCCTGGGCTAAGCCAGGAGCTGCGGCACAACATGCGCCACATCCGTATGTCTATTCTCCGTATCCATGTCTATCCTCCATATTCCGTATGTCTGTCCTCCACATCCATATGTCTGTCCTCCATACCCATGCCTATCCTGTCCCTCTTTGGCATCTGCAGGGGACAGCCCAGACTGGCACCATTGCGGATGAGTTTTTGGAGGCTCTGTGTGACCCCAGCCCCATTAAGGCAAAAGGGGGACCCCAGAGGGGAGTGAACCCCCTTGAGCTGCCTATTCAGAGAAGATGCCAGACTTTGGCCGGATCCCAACCACACAAAGCCAACTGGGGTGCTCAGCCGTGCCGCCATCCCCAGCAGACCCATGCAGACAACAGCCCATTCCTGGAAGGCTTTTCTCCTCACCCTGCCATCCCTCTGGGGGGAAAACAGGGTTCCAGTGGTGACCAGCATCCCAGCTTGTGCCCCGCTCGGCTCCTCTGCGTCTCCATCCCCGCAGAGACCTGACACAATGGAGGCGGCGGCGGTGGCGCTGGAGCCGGGACAGCCCATTGTGTCAGGCTGCGGTCGCAGCCTCCTTGGAGCGCATGGGATGCTCTTGGCAGCTCCTGAAAGCCCCTTCTCCAGGCTGGGGTCACCCGATGCACGGGCACGGCCTGGCAGGGAGTTTTTCACTCACAGATCACCGAGCCCAAGGGATGTGCTCAGCACCCCGGGTCCTGGGCTGGATGCCCTGGGCTGGTGCCACCCGTCAGCGGGTGCAGCCAGGCAGTCTGAGCCCTGCGGCCGCACACAATGGCTCCGGCCCCGGCTCCTGGGGTGCACAGGAGCCGGGAAGCTGGGAAAGCACAGCAAGGGGCTCTGCTGAGCCCCGCACCGCACGGGGTGCCAGCGCCATTGCGCAGTGTTAAAGGCTGTTTGTGGAGCAGTCGTTTCAGAGGATGCTGATGATGCCAGGCTCGGGTCAGGGTCCCACTGCAGCGTCAGGGCTGGGGACAGGATGCTGGGGTGCATCCCGGAGCTGGTGAGCCCAGCAGCAGGGTCTGTCCATGTCCCATTCTCCAAAGGTCTATCCACAGACCCAGATAAAAGGTGGGCGATGGCACCATTTCCCCCAGCCCCCTGGGAGAGCAGAGGGGAAATTCTTGTGCTGCTCATCCCTCTCCCACTGGAGCATCATGGCCAAAGATGTTCCCCAGCCCCTTCCTGAGGCCTGACAGCATCCCACCAACCCTGCCTCCTCCTTCAGGGAATGTGGATGCAATTAATGCATTGAACGCTTCCGCTGACGCAGGGGCTGGACGTGCCAGAGCACTGTTCCCAGGGCCTGGCCTCAGCTGGGCGAGCGCTGTACTGGGCTGATCACGCGCCTCCAGACAGGGCAGGAGCCTCTGGACTGGTGGGAAGGGCTGTGAAGTGTTTGGGGAGCGATGTCAAAGCCCCAGGGCTTTACCTATGGCAGATGCCTGCAGCCCCATCGGTTTCACCAGCTTTCGACCCACAGAGCATCCTCTAAATCACAGCGTATGACTCAGCCAGCCTGGTCCTTGCCTGGCTTCTCCAGCATCTTGTTCCCTTCTCCTCATTTCCTTCTTCCTTCACCCCCTCTCTTCCTCCTCTCCTCGCTGTGATGTCCTGATCTTGTTCCTTTTGTGCACTTGGGTTTTGCAGCTTATAAACCACCGCTGCCCTTGCTGGAGAGCCGACTGAATCCACTCACAGCTCTCACCAGTGAATTTGGTGGCTGCTGCTGGGCTGGGACCATTCTGAGAGAAGCAGCATTCCATGCCACAGGGTCCCTCCTCCCCAGTTTCCTTCTGGTGCCAAAACCCAGTGAAACATCATGTTCCCACACATTTGCTGCACTAAAGATAGGGATGAGCTGAAAAACTGCTTCAGCGCCTCCATTGGGTTGCATACACAGTTTGGATACATCCCTGCTGGGATGCAGGGATGCTGCCGGCTCAGCCAGCTCTCCAGGACCTTCCAGGCTTTCAGTTGGATGAGCTGTGATGAGTGCTCAGACATCACACACCATCCCCGGCACTGCTGACGTGCAGCAATTGCAGCTTCTGGAGATGCAAAGGGAAAAGAAAGCCTCCTGGGCTGAGGGATGCAGGTTGTGCATGGAGCATCCTGAGGTTCACAGCACCCTTGGGCAGTATCCTTATGGAAATCTTGTGTCCATATGGCTGGAGGCAGCGAGCTGCGGTGCCGGGTGGCTTCTGGCTGGTGCGGCTGCAGCTCTAGAACCATAAAACAGGCTGCTGCTGCCTGTCAGTGAGCTCAGGCTAAGGCCCTCCCGGGACAGCTTTGGCCTCTTTCTTGGTGCAGGCTTTTGCTGCTCCTCTTTAACAGAGACACTTTTCCCCCAGCAAAACTGGCAGCCTGTAAAAACGTGTCAGCGTTTCAGTTTGCTCACAATTAATGAGGTGAAACGTCCTCGGAAGCAGTCGCTGTGATGTTTCCCCAGTAGCTCAGACTCGCCCCCCTCCTACATTCTTCATGCACGCCACTTGAGCTGAGAAAGTTTCCTTCAGACTCAGCACATTTGGACCCCCCCCGCTTCAATTTCCCCCGAAAGCCTCGCTCATTCCCAGCGGCTTTGCAAGGCTGGGATTGCACTGGAACAGGAGCTGGAAGCAGCAGTGGGTTGGGAAGGGGAGGTCAGATCCTGCTCCCATAGTGGGGCAGCCCACAAAGAGGTTGGCACCCCCATTCCTCAGGGATACCATTTCCTGCACCCGCAGGCTGTTCCCAGGATGGGTTTGGACCTTACAGCATCATGCTGAGCAAAGCCAGCACTGACACCTTGAGTACAAGGGTTGGTGGCCCCAAATGGCTTCTCCTCTGGGTAGCGGGGTGAAATCACCCAGAAAACAGAGCTATACCAATACAGTTTTGGCCCTGAGCTGCAATGCTGCGTTGGTCCCATGCACCCAGGCTGGGTCCAGGAAAGGCACTGCAGTTGGGTGTCCCAGCACACATGGAGCGCTGCTTCCCAGCTGCTGCTCAGCCCCCCCAGGCTTCCCAAGATGATCTGAGATTAAGGACCTGTAGTACTGTAGGCAGTTCCCACCATTACTTATGCATCAAACCATGTGCTGCCTGCATCCATGAGCCCCAGCTCCCTTTTGGCCCACAGAGCATCCCTCCTTGCTGCAGAGCCTCAGTGAGGGCAGGTAGAACCCCCCAGGGCTCCCAGGCTGTCCTCAGCCACATCCCAAGACAGGGCAGTGTATCTGTATTTATCTATCCCAATATCTGTGTATCTGGGATATGATGATCATATAGAGATACGTATCCGGCAGTGTGTCTGTATTTATCTATCCCAAGCTTATGGGATAAAAGGAGCCGGAGCAGGCAGATCCCACAGAGGGGCAATTCCCAGACCTGAGCACTTTGCTCCGGCTCTGCTTGCCACAGTCCAAAGGGAAACGCTTCCTCCCTGTTGCATGATTTAGAGGAACAAGTTAAACAATTGCACATGAAGCTCTGGCGGACGTCATCGCCAGAGCTCTCCTCGCTTCCCCCGAGTATATGAAGGGATGAAGGGAGTGCACATGTTTACCGAGAGAGACCATGGGAGAAATGAAAGACATTGTTTTTCCAAAGGATTTCTTGGCTGTAAAAGGCCTCCACCGCCCTGCGGCTTCCCTGATGAAGGCCCAGCGTTAATTTGTTAAATCCACATCAAGTGCCCGGAGAACCCGTTGTTTGTTTTTGCTAATTCAGCCGCCCGAGATCAAATTGGGGTTTTATTTGTTAAGGATAAACCTTAATTAATAAAAGCTATTTATTTGGTTAGAGCCGGCCGCAGCCTGAGGGTCAGATACGCCGCGATCATTATTTCAAGTAAAACAAACCCAAAACGTCTCTCAACAGTCTGAAAGACGTAGAAACTTCGAGGGCTGAATTTATTTGTCTTAGGAAGAATTTACAGCTAATTCCCTCCAGGCTATTTCAACCCTTAAATTATACCCAAGAAGCAAAAAACGGGGGGGGGGGGAAATGCCATTCCAAGTGGAGAAGGGAAGTAAATGGTACAGATTTGATCATTTGGCTGAGGGGGGGTGTGTGTGCGTGTGAAGAATTTAAAGCTTAAAAAGGTCTTTGGCAAACTGCTCACAAGTAAATGGAACGTGTGAAACAATTTAATGGCAGAAAACGGGTTGGGGCTCCGGGGTCTGCGGCGCAATGGAAAATGAAACACATTGGAGGAGATGTAGGCTGGGTTTTTTGCAGGACAGGGTTGAACTTGCTGGCATGGTCCCTGAAAAAGGGGGGTATTTGTACCCCAAAGCTAAGTGGCAGTGCTGAAGACAGCAAAACCCGTCCTAGGATGCGGTGGTGCATTTGCAGCATCATTCGGGGAGACATAGGCTTGTAATGGGACAAGGTGACCATCGTGGATCACAGTGATGGTGCCGAGTGAACACAATGCCCTGGGATGAGCATTTTGCAAAGGAACCCCACAAACTGGGTGTCCAGCAGGGAGCCACCCTGCAGCAATAGTTGGTGATGGAGCCCACCGCCAAGAGCCATCCCAAGGGATGAGCTGCGCTGCCGGAGCATCCCTGGGAATGCCGCGGTCCCCGGGGCTCAGGCGTGCGAGCGGCTGGGGTTTAAGCGCTGGTTGGGTCTGGTTCACAGCTGCACAGAGACCGTTTATCGCTCGCTAATGGAGGTCGTAAGTCAAAGCCCAAGGCTCAGTGGAAACCTAGTGAAAATTGCCTCTTTACAGCACTCGGCGGCTGCTGCGCGGGGCCCCCCTTGGCAAGCACAGCACCCCGGCCTCGGCAGCTGGAACCCAGAGAGTCACCTATGGAAAACTAATGGAAGCATGCAGGGAGAAGGCAAGAGTGGCCTTGGTCAGTGTTCGGCTGAACCAGCACAGCGCTGACCCAGCATTGCCTTCACAAATGGGGCAGGACCAGTTGCTCCCCGGTTCCCACGGCAGGGCACCTCACCGTCACGGTCCAAGCTTGCCAGAGCCTTCTTGCGCATGGGGAAGGTTTTGGGGTGACTCCCAGCACCCCATGGCATCCATACACAGCCCTCAGGCAGGCAGCAGTGAGATTGGGTATTGCAGAGAAGGTTGTAGGTTACCCAGGCTGCACTGAGCAT
Organism: Psittacus erithacus; assembly: GCA_009867235.2. NCBI lineage: Eukaryota > Metazoa > Chordata > Aves > Psittaciformes > Psittacidae > Psittacus > Psittacus erithacus. The sequence goes on along the minus strand of WYDI02027256.1, from coordinate 37,003 downwards.
CCCAAAACTCAGCCAGAAAAGACTCGTGTCTGTTCTAACGCACTGGGGTAAATGAAGGCGTTTTTTGTGAGGCACGTGGGCCTCATCTGCTCTGCACAGAGCCCTTCCTCCCCCCCATCATCTTTGGTTATTTGGTAACGTTATCCCCCTGTTTTCCCCCTTCTCCTGCATTTTTTTTTCCCTATAGCGGAAATTGTAATCAGTGGAAGATAAATACACCGAAGGTGACGGTGGCTGGGGGTGGCTCAGCAGTCCCCTCTGACCCTGGGGCTGGACAATCAAACTGATGCCTCCAGCCATGCCCCAAATGAACCCCCAGATTATAGCTGACAAAGGCAAGGGCTTGGCTTTCTCTGTAACCTCCCCCAGGGGCTGTTTTGGGGTAAAAGACGGGCATTGGGAAGCTGCTTTTAACTTTGCCCAATTACAAACTCATACCTGGAAGCACATTGGGGTGGGAATCAGTTTCTGATTCCTCCATCAAGGTGTCAGTAAACCTGGTTAAATCTAACTCTTACTGATGGGCGGCAGGGGGTCTGAGGGGATCCAACCCATCCCCTTCCCTGTTCCTTCTCTGATTCCACAGCTTAGCGATGCTCATTTTTGGAAGGCTGATTTGGGGTTATTAAAGCATCCCTGATAGAAGCAATCCAGCCCGACTTTGTACCCTATAAACCTGTCAGATGCATGCTGCCAGCAATTAGGGCGGCATTTATCTGGTCCCACAAGCCTGCGATGCCTGAGCTAATGGGGAAAAGATGTTGAACCATCACAAAGGCTCATCCCTGTGCAGAGTAGAGGACCTGGGCAGGCACCTCCGGCGTGGAGCTGCCTCCCTGCAGTATGGAAATGGGGTGGAAAATAGGGGAGAAAATGAACATAGCAGAGAATTGAGCTGGAAAGCAAAGGTTTCTGTGGGGGGATTGGGGAGCTCTGAGCTAAAACCTGGTTCAGTGTGCTTTAGGGGAGGTGTGGGTTGGTGGGGAAGGGGTTTTGGCCGCCAGCATCCTCCTAGAACCTCCCTAGGGCATCTCGCAGGGTTTTGCGGTCCAGAAAAAGGCCCCTTCATTAAAACCAGTAATAGGGGCTGAACAAAGCACCCCAACCCAGGCACAGCTCAGGGTTTGCAGCTCTCCAGCCACCCCAGAACTGCCAGCACCCATACACAACCTGACCCAGCTTTGATCTTAAATCTCCATCCCAGCAGCCTGCCAGCTCCGTATGGGAATCACCCAGCGCTGCCTGGCTCCTGAGGCCATTTAGATCTTTACTCCATAGGTTTGGAGAGATGGAAACCAGCCAGAAATGGGGCCAGATCCTATGGAGCTTGTTTGAGAATTAAGAAACCTTTCCTCTTCCTCCTTGCTGGCAGCCAAATGCGAGTAGGTGGGAGCAGCCATCACTTATGGAAGAGTCCTACGGCCAGATTTTAAATGGGGGAAGAAACCAAAGGGACTTATAAATGTTATTTATACATTTAGTAGGGCTCTGCTGAAATCACTGCCACTTCAATGGGGGTCAATGCTGTTGGCGACGGCACTTTCTGAACCAAGCCCCTGCCTATAATTGCCCCAGAAGCCCTACAGGGTGGCCATAAACACACCAGGAAACATCTCTCACCCCGTTACATCCCGTAGCTCCTTCCCAGCTTGACACTTCCCATTTTGGTCCTAGGCTCCTGGAAAACTCAGGGACAACCATGACTGAGCTTCATGTATTTTAATCCAGCGGCTCGTTAGCTCGCTGAAGGAAAACAGGACCAAAAAAGGAGTTTAACTAAAAGGGGCAACTGGAAAGCAGAGACTGGCAGAACATTTGAAGCTGCAGGAACAAGGGCCGGAGGGAATCTGGAGTATTTCATTTGTGAGCCTTTAAACACGAGCAGCAGCAAAGGGCATCCTGCGGTTTCCTGGCAGGGAAAGGGTCTCAAACCCACAGGTATTTTGGGCACAGCACCATCCATCACATCTTTGCCCAGCTCAAGAAGGACATGTCCCAGATACAAGAGCATGGGCTGTTCCCAGCCCAAGGGATGGTCAACCAAAGTCCAGATACTCCTAGAACATAACAAAAGACCCATAGAAATGCTGATGGCTGCAACAAAGCCCTGGGAGGTGGACAGAGCTCCTTTTCCTCCCCTTCCGGACAGATGGTGAATAGGGCTGCTGGTGGTACCCAGGTCCCACCTCCGCATCCCTGCATCTCTTTCCAGCCCAATGCTTCATCCTTTAACAGGTCAGGGATGGAGGCACTCAGTGCTCCTAGGCCCTGGTTCTCACTATAGCAAAGTGCCAGAGAAGCCATCTGCTCTTTCCAGGAGGTCACTGCCAACAATGGAAATAAATTTAACTCTTCCTCCTCAGTCGCATCCCCTGGTGTGGCTTCCATTTGGCACCAGGATGTTGGTGGTGGCATCAGCCAGCAGCACCATTTCCAGAGGACAACCTGCTAGCAGATGTTGTGGTTCCTCTGATCCTCACAGCTCATCTCAGGATAGGACAGCCCTTGCAAGTGGTATATTCAGGCATGAAGGGACTTTAGGAACTCAGTGGAGAACTTGGTAAAGGTTTCATGGCTTGAGTTACTCAGAATTCAGGTCTAAGAGGGTTTTCTGGCCTTAGAGATCTTGGAACTCAGTTTCCTCCTGCTCACCATCTTGGTGATATCTTGAAGCAGGAGAGTTAACAAAATCTACTGGAAGGGATATTACTTCCTCAAGAATAATCTGAAAATGTTGCTCATCCACTTAATAAGTACCCAGATGGCTTATTAGCAAGTATTTGTTTCCTGAGCATATTTGGGGAGCAGCAATTCCTGCCATCACGGCCTCTGCAACGGAACAGAGCAGAAACCCCCAATATCACCCTGCTATGAATCACAATGTCAAAAAACTATTAACATTTCAAATAATCCCCAAATACTTTCCCACCAGTAGGTACATATTGGATCCAGATGCTTTATTAGCAGAAGGAATAATTAAGTAGTACCTCCAGAAGGAGGAGCAGCAGCGAGACGCGTTCCCTGCGCAGCCTGTGCAGGCAGCTGACTGGCTATCCCAGAGACTTCATAAACTTGCCTAAACCTGATGATATTAGTGACAAAGAGGAGATTAATCGCAGCCTGGCTGAAAGCCCAAGATCAATACTGAGAAACCAAACTACATCCTCAGCTTCATGTTTCCATGAGCCAGCAAAGCCAGAAATAAACACTGCGGAGGCTGAGCTCCGCGAGACGCAGCGCTGTTCCTTCCTAGCTCTGAAGACCAGGGCTGGCTGAACAGATGCTTGGCTGCAGTCCTGTGTCACCTTGGGGACATGGCACAGCCCTGGCTGTGCCGGAGGTGAGAGCCAAGACCCGCATCTCAGAGATGTTCTGGTGATGAATTTCAATCCCTGTCCATGAAAGCTTGCCCTAAATCCTGACAAGAGCCAAGCTCAAGACACCCTGTGGATGTTCTCATTATGGGAGGGGTTGTGGGATGCAGCCCCAGCAGCCTGAGTCAAGTGGTACCCCAAGAATCCATTGAAACTGGAATTCAAAATCAGGTCCAGGTGATTTTAGCCAGGTATAAAACCACCCCAGGTCTTTGCAAACGTTGGGTTTAACCCCAAGCTCCAGCAGGCCCTGAGATAGGATTTGATTCTCATGGAGACCACAGGGTTGGACAGGGTTGGAAGGCTTCTCCCTGCATGGAGCGGAGCTGCTACAGAGCAGGGCAATGGACCCCCAAGTCTCAATGCGGAATCTCGCATGGGTCTGGCTCTCATGTGCCCTCTCCTGTGCTTTCCCCACAGGTGAGAGCCTGAGCCCGAGCCGTGGGGCAGCCAAGAGGAAGAAGAAGCAGAGGAGGAACCGCACCACCTTCAACAGCAGCCAGCTGCAGGCTCTGGAGAGGGTCTTTGAGAGGACTCACTACCCCGATGCCTTCGTGCGGGAGGAACTGGCGAGAAGGGTCAACCTCAGTGAGGCCAGAGTCCAGGTGAGCAAAGATGCTAAAGTCTCATTTCATTCCACACATGACCATGATCAGTAGGACCGATGCTTGGGACATCCCTGCTTTGTCCATGTCTCCTCTGACCACCTTCCCCCTCCATGCAGGTCTGGTTTCAGAACCGAAGGGCCAAGTTTCGCCGTAACGAGAGGGCGATGCTGGCCAACAGATCAGCGTCGCTCCTCAAATCCTACAGCCAAGAAGCAGCCATCGAGCAGCCCATGGCACCACGGCCCACTGCACTGACCCCAGAGTATTTGTCCTGGACCAGCTCCTCTCCATACAGGTAGGTGCAGGCGCTGAAGGGCCTGGGGAGGAGGTGGCCATGGGACAGGCTGCCTAGGGACCACCCCACCACCATGGGAGCACAGCACTGTGCTGCCACTGAGGATGCAGGAATTTTACGGGACTAAAAGGAACTCATCTGGTTTTGCTTTGGGAATCCATTTCAGCCTCATCCGAGCATCCCCTGCCCAGTGTGAGCAAGCTTCCCTGCCTCCATGCGTTTTGAGGCCGGAGTAGGGGCCCTGGTCCTCGCAAGGGATTCACTTGGCCTCATGCTGACCCTTCCCATATCTTGGCACGGGTGGTGGTAAGGGTCCCTTCTCACTCCCAGCTCTCCGCATCCAGCCATCTCATCCAAAAGCTCAAGGCAGGGCCTCCTGGTGCATAGTTTGAGGGGTTCCCACATGCATCCAGCCACATAAAAATGCTGAAGCCTTGACTGCTCTTCTGGGAGATGTTTAAGAGGGAGCAGCCACTCCGGCCTGGGAAGCTGGCAGGACCGGCTGGGCATGGGGACTCCTCATGGCTGTGCCTCATTCCTCCCTTGCTCCCTCTCTGCAGCACTGTGCCCTCCTATAGCTCCAGTGGAACAGGGACACCCACACAAGGTGTGAACATGGCCAACAGCATCGCCAGCCTGCGCCTCAAAGCCAAAGAGTTCAGCCTCCATCAGAACCAGGTGCCAACCGTGAACTGACCAGGGCAAAGCCCACCCCGTGGCCTCATCCAGGGTACAGCGTGGAGCTCCTGTGCCGGTCCAGGACGAACCCAACCCACATGCCACTTGTCCAACGTCTCAGCACCTCTTATCTCCTCTTCTCTTCCCTTTTGATGGTAGAGTCAGTCCCAGGCCGAAGTGGCACATAATTATAGCCACATATGGAGCAAACTTGGTTAGAAACTTGCTTTTCCGCACACCCTTATAATAAAGGCTATATATACACACACATACCCCCCACGCGCTCTTCGAGGACAAACAGACTTGCCAAGGGAACAAGAATTTGCTTCCAAACATGGAAGGATCTTGGACTATTGGATTTGACCAATTTGGGTATCTCGCCCAGAGAGCCAAAGAGTTATTGGGTCTTGTCCTCCCGCAGGGACAGTATGCAGTGGTGGGAGGATCATGAACGCCCCTTTCCACCAGGCTGCGACTCGTGATGCTCAACCACCCATGCCGAAGCCGACCTGCACATTTGCCTCTTTGTGCTTGGGAGAGACTTTGGGAAGCCAACAGCTCATCCCTGCCGCAGCCAGCCCTTTGCATCGTGCTGCCTGCATTTCGGAGCTGCCTATGTCGATGGCAGCAGGCTTTGTCCCTTCAAAGAGGGCTGAGAAGGACTCGCTGGGCGCTGTGGGAGGCACCGCGGTCCCCAGGCAGGCAGCGCTGCCCTCGGTGGGTTTGCCCCAATGCTGCAGAGCCCCAGGTCACTGAACCAGCGCAGGGAAGAGAGAAAATTGGAACAAGCTGTTGGCTTTACAGCTGAGTAGGCGGCTCCCGGCGCTCCGTGCCAATGGCAAAACAGGCTTCACCTTCTGGAGATGCAGCCTCGCCAGCGGCAGCTCCGCACATGTGTGCGGGAGTCTGGGGCTGGCGACTCCATGGGGGTGAGCTGCTTTGGTTTTCCACAAAGGAAATGGTTTCCTCCTCGTCCTACCCTGCTGTGCAGCACCATGAGGTTGCAAGGAGGGATGTGCAGGGGGATGGACACAGGGTGGGCGACCTCGCCGTAGTCCTTCACACACGGGACTGAGCTGCAGAGAGATGCATCCTTCACCTTCCCCTGCCGATGCCACAGCAATGGGGGATGAGTCAGAGAGATGGAGGTTTTACCCTATGGACGAAGCCCTCTAGAAACCAGAGCACTCTTTCCTCACCCACTGCAGAGAGCCATGAGCCAGGCACAGGAACACCACCAGCTCAGATGGGTGGCCTGAATGGAGAAGGCACCAGCTCTCCTCGCCTAGAAGGTCTTAGTCCTGCTGGGGACTGTAGCAGTAGATCTGAGGATGAATACAGCAATTGCTAAGGTGCTTCCTCCAGATAAACCTCCTCTGGTGTGTGACACCAAGGCTGAAAGCACCCCAGCTACACACAGGCCCATGCAAGTCCCCGCTGATCCCAGGAGCATCCCCTCCCTGTCCCACTGGGGCTCTCACAGCAGCCACACATGGTACCCAGCAGCTACACAGCAGGCAGGGGACTCACTCAGCACCCAGAGCTGGAGACGTGATGGGAGAACCAGGAGAGGAGCACATCTCCTCTGGCTGGGGGTGAACCAACCCCTCCATCCTGCCCCCACCTGCAGCTTTCTCTGATCAATGCAGCCCCCTGGTTGGGAACAGCCACCTCCTCCTTCATCCATGGAGCAAAGTCACCCTATGGCCCCTACCCTAGTTCCAGTGCTGCTGTCCCCCATTTGCCATGCCAGAAGGGGAGCACACAGCTCCCCAGACCACAGCAAGACACCACACAGACCTGACAAAAGCCAAGAAGGGGGTAAGACAGATCCACTGCAGATCAAGTTGTTCACCATGGGAAACTCCACTTGGGGCAGGAGGAGGGGTGCGGGCTGGGGGGTTCCTATTCCCATGGAAAGCACAGGGCTCTTTTTTCGGTTGTACAAGATGAAACCACAGGGATATAAATGTCGCTGCCTCTTTGAGAGCATTAATGAAAATAAACCCATCTAATAGTTTGCAGATGCCGTTTCTGTAAACCTAAAAAAAGCAGGGAATAAATATTTCTTCACTAAATATCTATATGTATATATATATTTGAAAACACTCGCTCCTAAGCTGATGGCCCCTCTTTCGCCGTGCTCTTGGCAGCTTATCCCAGCTTGTCAGTCAATGCTGAAGACTCACCAAGACAAGATACAAACTGCACCCGTGGAGGGGTAGCAGGACAGAGGGTTTATTGTAATCCAGCCTCCCTCTTGCCCTTTTCTGTTTGTACATTTCAACTCCTTGGAGCAAGATCCACGGTGGATTTCCCTTTTTTTTGGTTTTTTTTCTCCTGCATGTCTCTGTTTTTGGAAATTTTCATAGGGTTTTTGTAAAAACAACTCTTGTGAAATAATGGAGGAATAAATATTTTACTGAGTAGAGATGTGTCTGTGCGCTTGATGGGACGTGGCTCGTTCCTCGCCGGATGCTGTGGCTTCCCCACCTGCCCTGAGCAAGCAGCATAGGCAAGGGACCGAGGGTAGCATCTCACAGCATCTCCCCAAGACCTGGATTTCATCCTGGGCTCCTAAACAGCAAGTGATCCACATGCCCTGGGAGAAGGGCAGGATCAAGGTGGGAAGTGTGTTGAGAACCATGGAGCTGGGACAGCGTAAAGGGACCATACAGATCTGCCAGGTTTCCCCCTGGCTTGGGGATCCTTGAACTGATGCCTGGAGAAACTCAAGGGGCACAGAAAAAAGCCTAACAAAGGTCCCTGTATGACAGCTAATTACAGGGCCCTGCCAGATCCCTGTTATTTCATTCCAGGATAATGACTAATGAGGATGGGCTACCAAGGAAGAGGGCTCGATTTGCTTCTCCTCTTCAAAATCCCACTGGGAGTAGCAGACCCTATAGGATCTGACCCAGGCTGCTCACAAATTCCCTCTGCAGGGGAGCTCCACACAGGGACCAGAGAAGCATGGGGGCCCATGGGGCTTTTTTCCCCTCAGGTTTACAGGAATTGAGCTAAGAGGCAGCAGGGAGAAGGGTCAGATTCTGCACAGACAACTAGCTAAAAGGTAAGAAACAAAAGGGTAGGAATAAACCATCAGCTTTTAGATTGCAGAGTACAAAGGCCCTCCAGCACAGAGCAGGTACAGAGCACTCAAAAGCAGGGGAATGCAGCTACTTACTTATTCATTAAGTGACTTATAGATCATTAAGGTTACTTGCCCAACCTCCTCCTTAGCCCCAGGCTGAGAACATCACCCAGGCAGCATCCTCATGTCCTCAGCATGTGGCCAATGCAGAGCATCCCTTGGAGGGCATCCAGTCCTGATTCAAAAGACCCTTGGAAGCAAAGAGCTTGCAGATCCCAGGGCAGATTCTTGCAATGACTCATTACTGCATTACTGTTAACTGCTGGAAATATGTCACTTATTTCCTGCCTGAACTGTCCCAGATTCAGTTCGGGTCCTGCTCAAGCAGAAGATTTCAACCCATGGTCCACCAGCTCCCAGGAGGCAGGCAAGCGTGGAAAGCTGCAGCTCACCTGGAAGGTCTGCACTCCACAGGTGGGGATGCACTGGGTGGAATGCTGCCAACCAAGAGGAGCTCAAAGGCACTCTGCTACCTCTTCTCCTCTTCCAGCACTGGAGGATTTTTCCTCCTAGGAAGCAGCCTGTCATGGACACATCCATCACCAGAACCCACTGCTGCAGGAGAGCTGATCCCCCTCCACACGCCACAACTTCAAAGCTGCAAGAACACTATTTGCAGATGGCATTTCCTTCCTGGTTTTCCATTAGCTCCCAAAGGGCAAGGCTCAGCTGATGGGAGGACCTCCCTGTACCCGGTTTCCCTGTTTCTCACCCTGTGCCCGACAATGTGCACAGCTTTCCAACTGCTGAAATGTTGAAGTTTGTCCCTGCAATACTTAGATGAGAACAACTTTGTATTGTCATCAGCGCCAGCTGCCACGGCCGAGAGACAAAACAGAGCTCACATTTTCCAGCTCGCAGGGATGCCAGCCTGGTTATCCCCATCCAGAATGAATTACACAGACATGTAGCGGTTACAGCATCCTCCTCTTCCGCTATCCTTGTGCGCAGCCCTTCTCCCTCTGGTGGCAACGGGAAGGTCCGGAGTCCCTGCTGACACCACCTCCGAGCTGCACAAACACGTAGGTGACAGCAACATGTCATTTCTCAGCAGCTGGGCCCTTCCTGTGCTTGGGAATGTGTCAGTCACCCAAACCCTGCGCTCCGCTCGGAAGGAGAGCCGCTTCTCCTTGCAGCTGATATTTTGCTGCTTCTGTCCAAATCCCAAGAGGAAAGCAGCCTCACGCAGCAGAGAAGCTGCACGGCAGCCACCCTCAGGGGTGCGAGGCTCTCCGATAATTTGGGAAGGGGGAGGAAGCAAAGTTTTCCTTTGTAGTGGGTGTTACAAAGCCAAGGAAGAGTTATTGCATGCAAGGAAAAATGACTGTACGTGGACGTGCAGCACGGCCAGGAGTGGGGCAGAGAATCTCGCCTGTGGCTGATGGGTGCAGGAGCAGACACGAATCCCCTCCTCAACCCACTCCCCAGGGGATGGTACCCAACATCCCTCCATCCATCCCTCCCCTCATCCATCCCTTCCTCTCTCCCTGCATCCCAAACACCTCAAGACCGCTGGTCCTGCCCACACGCAGGCTGGGTCTCGGTGGCTCTGATCTCGGGGTCCACGGGCGCCCCCGCCGCCGGTTCTCGCAGCCACACGAGGGTGCTGCAGCCCCGCGCAGAGAGCGCGGCCCGCGGGAGCTCGGCGGGGCCGGGGTGCGGAGAGAACCCCCATCGCGCTGCTGTGCTCTCTCTACACGGGGCCAGGGACACCGCACCCGTCCGGTTCCTTCTTCCCTGCTGGGATTGACGCCCACATCGCAAACAGGGGACCTCTCGCAGCTCGAATCTGGAGCCGGGTAACTGGGATAGAGTTTCCCTTGTGCCAGCTTCACCCTCGCGTTCCCCTGCTCCTCTGTGGTTGTTTCCAGGGGTCTACCCTCTGGGATGTCCATAACTGCAGAGCCGGCTCTTCCTACTCTCCCTATAAGTCACAGGAATCCACTGTTCATCAAGAGGAATAAAGGAATTTGGGTGGCAAAACCCGACAGCATGAGGTAGAAGATCCCCACGTCTGCTAGAGGAAATGGGAGATGTTGGGAGGGCAGGAAAGGCAAAGTGTCCTGTAATGCAGGACACAGGAGAGCTGTCCAAGGAGGGATCTTTGTGTCAGACCCCACCAAGGAAAGGCCTGGATGATCAGGACCCGGGAAGAGGTGCGGACAGGTAAGGAAGAGGTAAGCCCAAAGCTCAGGGGTAGGAGGGATCCTGCTGCTGAATTGGCTGGAAGTGTATGGAAGGGGAAGCAGCTTGTGCTGGGTCTTCACTTGCTTTTCCCCCACCTCCAGACTCCTTGGGCCCAGCAGAGCAAAAGGATGACACATCCTGACAGTGTGAATCATAGTCAAATACCAAACTCTGTTGTTCTGCACTCCCAGGTGGGTTTCACAGTGATGCCAATTCAGGTTTGAAAACCAAGTTGCTGGCACATACAACACACATGCCAGAAGAGACTGGTAGATGCAGCCACCATCCCCGCTCTCCTGGAGAGGCAGGAGACCCTGGGCACATGCTTCCCATGCTGGAGCAGGAATGTGGGAGCTCTGGGCTTTTGGGTATTCCTTGGGAAAAGGCAGGAGGTGCTTTAGCTCATCACTTGCCCTGCATGCAGCAAACACCATTCGCTGTGCCCAAGGGAGAGCCGGTGGCTCCAACCACCCCAGTCCTGAGAGAGCCCTCATGGGGCCTGGGGTAAGCAGGCAGCCAAGAGCCAGGCTCCATCCTGCCTCCCCCAAACCTCAGCAGCACTTCAAGCTCATGGCTGGGCCTCTCTGAAGTTTGCCTTGTGGGCTTTCCATGTTTGTTTTGTTGGAAGCAGGAGAGTTCACATTCCCAAGCTTCCCTCGCACTGCAAGGTTTATTTTCTTATATATAAAAAAGAAGAAAGCAGAGCTCTGCATGTAACCTCAGCATCAGCCCCAGGCACCAAACAGGCAGCTTAGAAGAGGCTGAGGGAGCTGGCAGCTTTGGGGGCTGGAGGAGGTTCTGCAGCCCCGTTTCTTCCTTTTCATGCCAAAAACTCAGTCCCAGCTCCATCTCTAACTACAGCAACATGTATTGGAGAGAGTCCATCTTATAAACCACTGCCTTTCTTATTTGAAAGTAAAAAGCATGAGGGAAAGAAAAAGCCTACCAGGCGGAGCCATTTCACCCCTCTCAACCATCTACTGGCGACACCAATGGGGCAACACCTCCCAAACACCAACAGTGTAAGAAAATAGGGGAAAACCAGGAAAACGTGGCATTTGCTTGCCAGCGACCTACCGGCAAAAGGAGGGGGCTGCTGGGCTTGAAAAAGCACAAGCAGCTCCTTTGCAAGTCTGAAGCACAGGAATGAGAGCAACCGCATCTTACCTGACCTTCCCCAGCCCTCCAGGATTTAAGCACCAGCTTGGCTCCAAAGGCAAGAAGCACCCAGCTGAGTGCAGGTGGGATGTGAAGAAAGCTTGCTGGGACAAAGCATCTCATATCACTAAATGCCTTAGGGGAAGCTGGGATGGAGGAGATTTGGGTGAGCATCAAGTGCTGTAGCAGCTTACTCTAGGAATGAAAACCAAACAGGACTGCTCCCCAACCCTCCAGCTCTGCTGAATTTAAGGATCAGCACAAATAATGCACACCTGGGAAAGAGCTTTCTCTGGGGGGCAGGTGGGTTCAGAGGAAAGGGATGTCTCTTGAGAAGTCCTAGGGTACTCCAGGCTCTGCAATGGGATTTAGCAAAGTGCTTTGCAGCTCTGGAGCCATCCTACTGGGCTGGACCCAGCTGCTACCCAGCTGCATCTGCTGCTCCCGAAGGAAGGATGTATCAGAACACAACTATTTGTTTTTATTGGGAATATTTGCTTCCTGCCACCAGGATGCAAGTGCAAGAGAAATGTACAGGGGGTTGAGACCTTATGCACCATGTGAGGCAGAAAAGGCTTGTTAAGAGGGGTATGTGTTACTCAATATCTGCTGAGGCTGTGTAAATGAGACATGGCCAAGAGCGAAGTGCTGAACCTGCAGTCCTGCCCACCTTCCCCATGTGGTGGACTCTGTGTCCCCCATGGGGATCATGAGTCACTGGTGCAGGAGGTGCTGCCCAAGCTAGGCAAGAGCTCAGAGCATCAGGCTGAGCTGATGCTTCACCCCGTGGTTTGTACATGCAGGCACCCGGTGAGGGCTCAGTAAGAGCATCTCCAAGGAGCTAAGGGAACAGCTTTAGTGCTTAGGACAGGTGAAAGGGCAATTTATTTTCTGCTCATTCTGGTTTCTCCCTGTGATCTCAGTAAATCTCTGCATTGCCCTCAGTGGCAGGAGGCACTGAACAGCAGAGACTTCCTCCTGCCTTGTCCTCCATAGGACAAGGAGTGCTGCCTTTGCCTGGACCAGCAGCAGAGGAGCTCACGAGCGTTCCTTACCCTGCAATAGCATGGTCCCAGCCTCTCCTCTCCAACATGACAGCTTTCAGGTGACACCACAGAGCAGAGGTACTCTCCTGCTGGGTGGTTCAAAGCCACTCTGCTCATTTCCAGAGCTTCCTGCAAACAGCAGCTAACCCAGGCTGTGCATGGCGTGGCAGCAGTGGACAGCAGGAAACAGCTGAAAGCAAACACCCCCAAAGCGGTCACGGCACATTCCCCAAATAGCAGTGGCCATTCTGCGGCCAGAGAAAGGCTACAAACAGAGGGAGAGAAGTTCCCTCTGCTGCCCTGGGAGTGTTTTCAGGCATCAGTGGCATGTGAACGCAGATACTGCCCTTGGGAGAAAGCTCTGCATGCAGACTGCAAACCCCCTGTTTGGTGCAAGCATCTCAGTCCTTTCTGAAGTCTCTGAGCTTTGTTTCTGGCTCTCTGTGAGGTGATTCCTGCTGGCTGCTCCAGGCACATCCTCCTGCATCTTGCCATGGTGAGACCGAGGTGGAAAAGCCATGGCTGCTGCTGGCTGGGAGCTGCTGAACACCGGCTGTGGGGTGTCCTGGCTGGGACAGGCAGGCTCGTGCCTGCAGTGAGGCTCCGTGGCAGGGAGCTGAGTCCTGTGGTGTGAGGTGAGGCTGTGCGAGGAGCACTGAATGCTTCGGTGGCTTCACGTCACCCCTGAGGTTTCAACTTCCATGTTACACTACCTGGCAGGCACCCACCCCTGTCCTACAGGATCCCCATCCCCACAAACCTGCATGGATGGGCAGGAGGAAGGCAGCTGTTTTATAACCTCCCTCTGCTGACCAAGAGGTTTCACAGGACCCTCATGATTTGCACTTCCTGATTGATGGGGTGTTTGTAACCGAGGGGAAAGGGCACATCCTCCCCTTCCCAGTTCTGAAGGCAGTTGGGCCAGAAAACCTTCTTTCTGTCAACAAACCCCTTCCTCGAGGGGTAGTGCAGGCGATTTCCCCTCCCACCCTTAGCAGGAGCAAGGGAAAGGTGCCTCCACATCCCCTTCCTGCTCCACAGGGAGAGGTGCCCCTTCTCTCTGGTGACTTCCCTGCCCAATTTCAATAGCATGGGGACATACCATGTGCCCACACACACAGACACATGCACACTCACACATACACCACCCAGTCCAGCTGGGAAAACCAGCAGAGTACAGAACAAAGGCTTCTGGATGGTTGGTCTCGCTGGGTGTTACCAGTACGGGGTGGTGGCAAGGAGGATCTGCAGAGCCATGGAGAAGCAGGGCAGCTGTGCCACGCCATAGGCCACGGAGCGTGTGGGGGCCTTCAGCTGCAGGAGGTAGGCGATGGTGTGGACGATGCGTCCCACACAGAAGATGAAGAAGTGGATCCTGGCCACTGCAGGACTGGGATCCAGTAGGGAGTAGACGGCTCCAAGGAAGAGGAAGGGAAAGATGTTCTCCATGTCATTTTGGTGGGCTCTGAAAGGGGAGATAAGGTTATTCCTTCCCACCAGGCTTCCCTGCTATCTCCCATTTACATAATAAAAGGTGGTTTCCCTACTGTGGTTTCTCCAGAGGAGGAGCTCACAGGATGGGAGGGTTCATGGTTTCACTCATCTCCCTAAGTCCATCCCAAACGGACAGAGGAAGAGCACCCTGAGCTCTCCCTGCACCGTACGAGGAGCACCCCCTTAACTGGACCGTAATCAGGCTGGAGGGACCGCAGTGGCCATGTGATGGCACATTGGTACTTGTGGGGCCAAACCCTGTGCTCCATCTGAACATGCACCTGCCTGGGTGTCACAACATCAGGATCTGATCATGTCATGCAGGTGGTGTCACTTCTCTTCCAGGTACCATCCTTAAAAATCAGTCCCCAAAGCAGCAGCCTGTCCTCATCCTCCCACCACCTCTTCCTCTCCCTCTTTTGTTCCCTTGCAATTCAGGACCTGCTTTCTGCAGTACAGGGCCCCATGCTTTGATGAGGGGACTCACAGGTCATGCCTTGGTTGCTGGGAATGGATCTGGGCTGAAGAGTGACCCAGTCATGAGGCCCAGTTGCCTTTTCTCTGATATCTCTGAAGGTCTGAGAGGCAGAGATGAAGCCCTGATAAGAGCTGCCCTTGCTTTCCCATTCCTGTGCCCAGGCATGTTTTTGCATGTCCACGAGGCCAAGACAAAATCTGAAGCAATTTCTTCCCTGAAACAAAGGCTCCGCACAAGCTGAGATGTAGCCCAGAAGTTTTAGGGCATTCTGTCACAGCTCATTAGGGCAGACACATCTAGCATTAGGGCAGACACTATCTAGCTTGGGATAGACCTGGCTGAAAACTGGCTTTGGAAAAGAAGAGATTGCTGTGTTTTATGCCCCTCCTCCTGCCCCTGGTGTCAGATCTATGGAGCAGTTGTCCCTGTGCTCACCAGTATGGATGAATTGGCCTAGAAAAGACACTAAAGTGAGTCCTGCTGTTGTAGCAGCAATGCCATGAGGACTCGATGCACATGAACTGGTCAGAACCTGGACACGGAGATGTGTTCCCTGCCAAGTGGAGAGTGAAGGGGAGGAGCAGGAAGCCCTCTGCTCCTCTTGGCCAGACAGTCCCTGCGCAGAGCCAGCCCCTTGCCAGACACAAGCACAGGATCTCCTGCTCACAACCCCCTTCGCTTCCCAGCCCAGGCTCCCGCTTGCCTTCCCAAGCCAGCATCACCCCTGTGGGTACCAACACAAACCCCTCCCTCAGCCCAGCCGGGACCATGGTGATGAACACAGTTTCCTTTGGTGTCAGCCATGCTGGGAGAAGGCAGCTGATGGACACCCACTGCCCCCGCCAAACCAGCCCCAAGGGCTCCGAGGTCCAGCAGGGATGGAAGGACAAACGGAAGAACAGGGAGAAAGGAGAGGAAAGAGCTGAGGCGCAGCCAGGGGCCTCTCTGCGAGGCGAGGGGGAAACCTCCCTCCTGGCTGCCACTTGCTCTCCCCTGCTCTGCCCCTGCCTAGCAGCCCAGCCATGGCTCTGCTGTCATCCCAGTAACGCCTGAGGAGAAAATCCAACATCAGCCTTGTTCAGGGGAAACACCTTGGGTTTAATCTGTATTCCCTGGGGCTGAGCACTTTAACTGCACAGTCAGATCCCAGACTTCTCCAGGTCTTTGCTGCAGCTCTTGTTATTTATTTTTATGGAAGTTTGTCTTTTTCTGACTAATCAAAAGTCATTATTATTATTATTATTACTATTACTACCATTATTTTCTTTTTCCTAGCAAGGAAACAGCTTTTTTGCTGTGCTCCTTCCTCTGGAAGCCTGGGAATTAGGCGGCACTAGATGCTTTTTAAAGCAAACCTTGCGGGTGGTGAGAGGTGAGCGGTGCAGTCCCCGACCCGGAGCAGAGCTGGCAGCTCAGTGATGGCAGCACACAGCTCCAGCTCCTTTCCTGCAGGTCACCTGAAATCCAGCCCAGCAATTGGGGTACCTCCTTCTGGGTAAGGGGGATGGCAAACCAAGCCTGGGGCTTTATGAGCCCACGTTTTACCTCTGAGGAACTGTAAGCTCCACAAAAGAGGGGGAAGCTTCAGAGTTTGCCCAACTCAGGAGGAGAACTTACTACAATCATTCCATACTCTTCCTAAATCCCCCAAAAAGGGCAGCCACATACAGCCTTGGGAGCAGTCACACAGTTCCCTGTCCAAGCTGTGTGGGGATCTGGGTGGATCTGGGGTCCTGTTGGAGCAAGACAGAAGGAGCTTTTGGGGATGGGTACTGGACAAGACCTCAGGCTTGCAGGACTTCAAGCATCTAGGAATGAGCTTGTGTCAGAATTGCCTGTTGGACCCAAACCTGGGTCCTTCCATGTGTCCTTGCTCCCAGCACACCACACTCCCATTAAAGATTAAACTGCTCTAATGAGCAAGGTCCCAGAGCTGAGCTCCAGGCATCCAACCCATCAAGGTAATTACTTAATGAACCTGTTAGCTTCCCACTGCTGCTCTGCCAGCAGCTGCCAGGGATGGCCCTGCGGCATAGGGAATGCCAGCGCTGCCAAGTACTCACCTGCGGCACCGCTCCACGTCGGGGTCCTCACGGTAGTACTGCAGCCCCCCATTGCGCAGCGCATCCTCTGGGTTAGCAAATGCCTGCAAGACAGAGTCCCCATTATATATATTTTAACGTTTTCACAGGTGGAACTTCGCAGGTAGAAGCTTTACCCTTAACCTTTAAGACCTGCGGGGATTTCTTCCTGTGGCAGTTTTTTACCACCCTTCACAAACACAAGAGCACTTCCATGTGCATGGACCCGGGGTTTAAACCCTGAACCTCCCGAGGGGTTTTCCTTGTTCTCTGAAAACCCAACTCTGCCCACCAAGCAGGTCCCAAACTGAGGGCTTCAAGGGAGCTTTGGCCTCATCCCTGTCGTTTTCTCCCCATTAAACCCAGAGGCTTTGCCAACTGCTGGGACAGCGTGCAGACACTGACTGCAGCACCCAAAACATAACCAGGACTGACAGATCAGTTCACCCTGCCAAGAAAGGATATTCCCTGGCTGACTCTTTGGCAGTTATACTGTGACTGAAACAGGCCCCAGGGAAACGGGATCCTACACTAATCAGGCTCCAAATAAAAATGACCTATACGAGCCCTCCACCTATGCTCAGAAGCTGTTCTTCAAGGACCTAGTTACAAATGACAGCTCTACTTTACAGCCTGGGAAGGACCCTGGTGCTTTCTTTAATCATGTTACAAACCCAGACTGTCCCAGGGCTGGAGCATCAGTTAGAAACACAAGGGGAGAACCTCAGCCATCAGCTATAGTGATGATGCTACTGCACAGGGATATCTCTTTGTATTTTATCTAATGACAGAATCCTCTTTCCTGCTCTACTGATGCAGTCACAAACTCCTCAAACACTTTAAAACAGATTTTACAGACAAGTTCGATTTGGGTGCAGGTAATAAAAAGCCCAGTTAACCCCGTGTCCTGGCGGCAGCTGGAGCTCCCACTCCTCCCTGTATTTTCCCCTGTGCCCAAGAACCATTTCCTTCAGCTATTGTTTTTGCTCCCCACGACTTTGTGCTCTCCTGGAGCATTCACGCAGCCTCCGAAAGCTCAAAAGCTTTCTGCTACATTGCATGATTTCTTCTTAAACCTTTTCTTCCCCTCTCTTTTCTTCCAGACATGGCAAATAAACCGTAACCAGTCCCTGCAGAAGCAGCTCACCTGCGTGGCATTTTAGAGCTGAAATTGTTTAGATTGGGATTCAGAAATTATACACATCAAGCTACAGATCATAGAAGCAAACAATAAAGAGCCAAAGAGAAGCAAGATATTTATATGCTGCAGCTACGAAACGTGGTTTGCTTTCAATTTAAGTCAAAGAAAACTCAGCTTGCTTTAGGAAAACTGTGTCGGCCTTTACAGGAATAGGAGAAGAAAGGAAAACTACAGAAACCCAAGGCAAAAAGCAGAAAGAAGAAGGAAAAGGAGACGGGATCTTACCTTCTTTCTGAGTCTCACTTGTCCCGTGATGATGGCAACGACGTACATTTTTAAGATCAAGATTGCGCTGTAGAAGGTAAATGACATGAACACTTTGTTTTCCATCATTCTGGAAACGCAGCTGCGTCCCCTGCAGCACTCGCAGCTGGTGGGGATCTCACTTGGGCTGTGGGAGGGCTCTGCAGGAGAGGGGGCAGGAACAACCACATTTAACACAAGTCACCACCGCTTCTTCAGCTGAAGCCCGCAGCCCCTGCACACCCCCCCGGCTGATGGGGCAGAGCTGCGTCTGCTCCTCACACCCTGCTGCAGCTCACACCCACAGGGATGTGATGCCCCAAGCTGGGATACACCCCCTCGACTGTGTGGGCCACAGCTTGAGCTCTTGGCTCCCTAAACCAGCCCACCATGATCCCCCTGTTCCACCTTTCCTCCTGGCTGTGCCCAGTGGGACGGAGCTGCACAGAGCATCCAGGCAGGCACTGCTCACGCTCGACACGAGCTGATCAGACCTGGGAAGAAGGAGGAGTTAGGAAGAAGGTAGGCACCTACTTCAGCCACATCCAGCCCTGCGCTCCCTCTGCCCCTGATCCTACAGCCCACCCATCAATGGCAGCACTCCCAGTACTCCCCAGTCCCGCCCAGTGCAAGCTGAGCGCTCCCTTGGCAGCCAGCCCTTCCCTACACAGCCACCTGCAAGAGGGATGGGGCACAGGGGACAGCGCCATCCTTTGCCCCACCAGTGCTCATCACCGTGGGGCCTGGGCTGCTCCTGCACCCCCTGGCTGCGAGTGACCAGCTGGAAGCACAACCATGCAGGTCCAGAAAGCCCCAAACCTCCAAACAGCAGCCTGTCCAGCCTCAAACGCTGCCGAGGAGAGAGTGGGATGTAAGCCTCTGCAGCACCCTGCTCTTGCAATGCAAACCTTTAACTCCTTCTTCCTCAGCCCTTTTTAACGTGTTAACTGCCACTGAGCAAAACTAATCCTGACCTTTCCAAGAAGGACCAGTGTAACCCAAAAGGAGTATCACACTCAGCCCAGGACAAGCCCCGATCCTGTCATTACAGACCCTGTTGCACAAGAACAGGTTTGTCCTCAGCAATGGGATGCTGGCGGCTCCCACTCCCCAGGGAGAACAGGCTCCAGGAGCCTTTGTTCTGAGATGCTGGTGTGAAATTAAGGCAGCCCCACGCTCTGGGCACAGCAGCCCTCGGCCCGGGTGATCCAGGAGGAAGGTTGATGTGAGTGCAGGCCAAGTTATTTGGGCAGATCCAGAAGGATACCTGCTCCTGCTCAGGAAGTAGCTGAGGATGAAACCAGTCACCTCTCCATCCGGTCAGTGTTATCCCACCAGCCCTGACCAGCAGCTGAGGGATGCCACAGGCCAGCCCCTGCCTCTGCCTCCTTTCCATTTGCCTCTGAATTCCTTTTGCCACAGCTGCTCTGCCCTGATGCTGCAAACCCAAAGCTTATTGTAATGCACTGCCTCAGCCCCATGACACTGAGTGTGCAGAGAGCCTCTGAAACCCCAGACACTTGGTTTCAGGTGAGAGGTACTTGCGGATGGTCACCACCATCCTGCAGAACAAGTCCTGGCACAGCTCAGCTGTGCATGTCTCCACTGAGCTGCTTCCCCAGGGGTGGAATGGGGACACCAGGAACACAGCAGCCATATGGATTCAAACACCATGGTAAGAGCTGGGCTGTTCACCCTGAACCCCAGCTCTGTGCTGCCACCAACCCCACACACATCCCCCTGGAGCTCAGCAGGGTATTATAAACATAATGCTAAGAATAAGCATAATGCTAAGAATAAGTAGCCAATGGCAAAGCCACATCCCAAACACTGTTCCCTCTCCCATCTCCCCTCTCCACTGCTGATAGGGAGCAGATCCATAGCAGAGAAGACTGGGGGGTGATGCAAGGGCCTGACCAGCCCTGCAGCAGGGATGAGACTTTCTCCAGCAGCCCCTTCCCCAGCTTTCCTGGGAGCCTGGAGCCAGGGCAAGCACCCAGAGCCTTCATCACACCCTGCATGGAGCCACTGCAGTTTTTACCAGTTGAGGATGCAGCCCATGGGCACTTCACCTGCGAGACCTTTTTCCTTCGTGCACCTTCTCCTCCGGAGGCAGGCAGCATGCCTCGCTGGGCAGCAGGAATATGCACAAGCTCAGTACCACCTGCAGACAAGCCAGGGCTAATCCTGCTGGCCAGGGAGACTTTCTCCTCAGCATTATTCAAACACTGGCAGGAAGCCCTGGACACTTTGCACCAGCAACCGGCGCAAATTTAAATGGCAAAGGGTGATCAAGAAGCACAGTTTGTTTAGGCGTGAGCCCATGGGGTACACCAGGTATGGGTGTTGCATGTGCTTGGCAGGCTCTGTGGGGTATAAAACCCATGTGGTTATGCATTTCAGACTCTTTCAGCATTACACAGAGCTGAACTCCAATGGGGAGGCCAGTGTCTGTAAGCAAAGAATCTACATGGATGGGGATAAGGGGCAGAAGCTGCTTGTAAAGGCAGGTATAATGCTTCTAGGATCCCAGCTCCCACTTGATTTCTCAAGCTTAGGGGTCTCACGCTAGGTAGGACACATCCACAGTCACTTCCTGCCTTTCCTGCCCTAAGGCAATGCAGCTGCCAGGAGAAAGTTCAACCATCCCATTAATCTGGGTGGAAGCAGCCTGTTAATATTGTTTGATCCTCCTCCATGGATCACATCCTGCTGGGACAGAGCTGTTGCTTGAAGGAGACCAGGTCCTAAGGGCAATACACCTTTAAACTACAAGCCATGTCCTAAGGCTTTTAGCACAGGTCTCTACCCAGGACAAGACTCACCCCAACCCAACACTGCAAGCAAAAGCACTGCATTTTTTGGGAGAAATGATTAAGAATCAGGGTCAGATTTGAAAGATTCAGTCACCAGGTTAGGCTGACCCCAGGGGCTGGGGGGAGAGGATGGAGGGGTTTGCTGGAAAACAAAGGGAACTGCAGCAGGCAGAAGGAGTGAAAAATTCATGGGGGATGCTTGAGAAAAGTACTTTAAGATAGAAGCCACTAATAACAACCCTGCATTGGAGAGACTGTGGAACAAAAATCACTCAGTTCCCACACGGGTTGGTATTTACTTGACCAGCTGAACTGCGCTGCAGTGTTATAGCTACATGCTTTTCCACTATTGCTGTGCTGGGGAATTTCCTAGGGGCAGCTATACGGGAGGGTTGGTTGTGTAATACATGTTTGCCAGTGGAGCACAGGCACGTATGCTAGGGTGGCACGGCCTGGGCTCCAACCTGATCTCAAAGGGCAGCACACGCTTTGGGCAATTACAGCTCAGAATCCCTAACATTTTCCCACGAGCAATTACATCCCACAGCACAGGCTGGGCAAAGAGCTGGAGGGGACCACTCCAGCCTGCAGGAGACAGGCAGGCGGGTGGCACTTCTCCAGAGCACTCCCACGTGCTGCTGGGGAAGGTACAGAACCCAGCTGGGATTTCACCTGCCCGTGGCTCCAAGCAGTGCTGAGCCATATTCTTGGCTTGGTCGGATGCTGCCGTGGGCACTGATGCCCTTCTTCCCAGCCATTTCTTCCTGCTGCTTCCAGCACAGAGCCTCAAAGCCTGCAGACATGCCCTGCCTCAGTGATCACTTGCCCTGGGAAATCCAGCTGCCCACAGGAGGTTGTGCTGCGCTGGCTCATCAAGCACAGCCACGTTTTCAAGTAAAGGCATGAGCAGGTTAGCTATTTATTAAAGAGAAAGGTGCTCCACCTGCGTTCACTCCTTAGCCTGCAACAAAAGTCACATCACTGTGACGCACTTTCTGCCCCAGATGAATGAAATCCCGTTGCTTCACCTGCAGCTCCCCATCTCCCGAAACAAATCGGATGCTTCAGCCTTTGGCAAACCCAGGTAGATTTTGTCTGGTTCGCATTTTGAAGTGACCGTACTGGCTGGAGCTCTCTGAGAGGCCTCGGGCAGGAGGAATGTAGGATCAGGCTCTCCCAAATAGTCCTTCAGAAGACCAGATGCCTGCAGCAGGAGGAATCCAGCAGGAGAGGCCCCAGGAAAGGGGCAGGGGCGCAGTGGCTCTGGGTCTCAGGCAAAGAGCAGCAGAGGAAGCTGCTCTTCTTCAGCCAGCCCCTGACAGGGATAAGGCCCAGGGCCAAGTGAGAGGTGATGGCACATCCTCCTGCCCCCTCCCTCCAGCTCCATCCACCCTTCCTGCCTGCCCCCAGGATGCTGCCCTGCTCTCAGCCACAATCCTGCCCCAAGATACCATACCCACCCTGGCTGCAGGGGAGTCACTATGTCCCCTGCTGCTGTGACAGCAAGGAGGCCCTGCAAGAGAGGCCATCAGGCTGTGAGCATGTGGGAGACAGACTATTTTCTCTCATCCTGAGCCTCACATGGATTCATGCCTGGGCTTTCTCTTAGAGGAAAGAATTCTTTGGCTACGCTGCTCTGTGCTTTCAGAGATGCGACCCTGCTGGGAGAGGGGCTGAGGGAAGTTATTTCTGCTCTCTCCTGCTTTTTCCTTCTGATCCAGTTGGCTTAAAGGGTGGTTTTAAGGCAAAGCTGCACCTGTCAGTGGTGCCACGGGGCAAAGGTGAGAGACAGTGGCCAGGGTTTGGAGTGTGGGGGAAGGCAGTGTCTCTCCCAGCCACACCACAGCAGATCATGATGTCTTTCTCCTCCCAAGGACGAGATCCCTGTAAACAACAGGCAAAACTCACTTATGTTATTGCCCAAAAAGAGGGAGTTTCCCCGTCAGACTGGGAGAGAAGAGAAACAAACCCTGCTGCCAAAAAAATCAGAATTGGAAAACAGTTCCTAAGCTTCACGCATTTGGAAAACTACGAAGTAAATACAGATTCCCTGGTGGAATAGTCTTGGGCAAAAGCAAAGGTAAAGGATGCTGCATGGCCCCGCTGTGTTATGGAGAAATGGGAATCAGGGCATGTTTTACAGCATGAAGAGCACTGGCTCACTAACAAGGCTTGGAGACAAAGCAGATGTGGTCCCAGATTTCAGCCTTATGGAGACCTGGCGTTCAACAGCAGATGAGCAGCTTCAAGGATAAAAGTAGAAAACAAACCAAGATGCCCCATCTCTTTTTCAGTGCCTGGCCAAGGCTGTGATCTTCTGCTACGCAGATCCACAGGGCTCTGCTTGCCCTCAGAAGTACAACGGGGTGTTCAGTTTAAGAACAGCAGCTCCCAGGCTGCTGACCCTGCCCTGAAGCCTAGGAAGCCCAGCAGGCTCCAGAGCATACCTGTCCTAAAGCCTTTTAAGTCCTGTTTTTAACTGAAAGGCTTCAAGTTGTCCCAGAGACACAGAAACATAGGACAAGAGGAATGGAAAGGTCAGTGCTCCATTACCTGTCTGTGACCCCAGCAGAGAGTGGCTACACCATTCTGGTGAGACCAGCTCTAAAGGAGAGCCTTTCTTCATGGCCTTGCCATAGAGCTTCACCCACCCCAAAACTTTCCAAATCAAAGAGCTTATTTTTAACCCTGCCAAGTTCTCTGCATCCCCTCCCTCATCCCTAGATTAAACAGCAGCGTTTCCTCCCACCCTTCCTCATAGGTCATGTTTTCTAAATCTCTTTATCACCCTGTTGATCTCCTAAATGCGCTCACTTCTCCAAGCAAGGTCCTCAGCAGGAGGGTTCCCGAGCTTCCTGGGGGGGCAGAGCAGAGCCTCTGACTCAGGCAGCAGTCAGAGCTTCTCGGCAGTTTCAGGTTTTCTGAGTCACTTGTCAGCCCGTAGCTATGCTCCAGCTGCATGTTAAGACTTTCCCTTTCTTTTCCCTGCAAGGGCTGACGCACACCACTTCTGTTGGGCTTGCTTCTGTGTCTCAGGAGCCAGGAAGAAGGTGGTCCAGGTCTCAGCTCTGACATGTATCTATAAACACACCCCTCCCAGTGCTAAAACACCCTCCCCATAATCAGTCTGGAAAGCAAGGAGTAATTTAGCTGTATTGTTTTACAGCCCCCATTGCCTGCGCTGTGCTGTTGTCTCAGTTATCCTCTTGCTCACAGCGTTGGGAGCGCTCACAGAGCCTGGGCCAGGCTGGAGACACATCCTGAGGCAGCGCAACTGGAGTTAAGGAGAAGGGAATGAAGCTCACAGGCTCTTGCCTGGATGTCAGAGCAGGGGTTACATACCCTGTGCAACATCTACTGCACTTGAGGCTTAAAACAGTGCATAGCTCCCAAACCCACAGTGAGCAAACAGAAAGGAATATAGGACCATACAACCTCCCAGAGAGTGATTCCCTGACTTTATCAAGATCAGAATTTGGCTTGAATGATGCAAGGAAGTAGAGGAATCTCTCCATGGTACTCTTGGGCTAACAACCTTCAGATTCCTTCTCTGCCAGAATGATCCATTAGCAGGACTCTAGGATCCTTTGATTACTCTCCTGATTTTAGGGTATATCCTCATGTCCACGATGTGTGCCCAGAAATCTGTTCCACCTGTGTTTATGCAACCCCCATGAGGAGATACATGTTCATTACAAATATTTATAAAGCAGCAGAATGCATCCCTCTAGCACAGCACGTTTCTGTTAACAGTGCCACCAACTCAGCCAAAGCTGAATAAGAAGTGCTCCCCCTTTAGCAGGAGAGAAGCTGGATCCAGGTGGAAAGGGCATAAGGACAGGATGCTATGGGATGCTCTGGCCACATTAGTAGGGCTGAGGTGTTCCACAAGGAGAGTTAGGGAACAAAAAGGGGTAGGGAGCTGTGCTGCATTGAACCACATTGGGGGATGTTTGTGTGCGTGTTTGCTGGTAGAAGAGAGCTGCTGCTCTTGCACAAGAGTAGGGATTCGGGCTCTATGAGCCTTTGGGCACACTGAGTTCAAGGTAGCACATGCCCTTGTGGTAGCTAGAAATGGACTGAGGTTTTCTGGGCTCATACATCCTGGTTCAGCCGGTCTTCAGAGGATGGAGATTAACTTCAGCTCTGAATCACAAGGTTTAATTCTCTTTTGTGCTAATTTGTTGTCATACATGACGGTACAGCTTGATTATTACATGCGTCAAGTCACTGTCCAAACTATTAAATTACTTCCTGGGGCAATAAGCTCTGTAATGAAACACCATTTAAATTAAGATTATGATGATAATAATAATAACAACAATAATCTTTTTATGGGATCTCCTTCTCCTCTTGTTCATGTCAGTGAGATATGCAGGGGTGTAGGAAGAACAGCTCTTGCTCAGCTTTGACTAGCATATTCTCCTTCAATACATGCCTGTAAAATCACCTCGTACTCTGCTTTACCACAGTCCCCTTTGCTTTCATCTCTTTTCAAAGGAGATTCCTCCATGCTTTTGATTATCCTAGTCATACTTTCTTATTTCCCTCCAACTCTGAAGCAAGCAGATGACCAGCACATGACTGCCAGCTCCTTTCACCCCTTGCACTCCAAATGTCCTTCAGCCTCCTAATTGCTCATTTTTCTTTTAAATGCCACAAGTCCTCACTGCGGGGTCCAGGATGACTCCACACCAAGTTATTTAGTCCTCTGGAGGGGCTACTCCCAAACTGAAGGAATTCCAGCTATGTTCTTACAGAAGGCAGCCCTAGGACATGCACTCCACAGCTATCCAGGATAGATCTGGCTTGGTCATCTCTGTTCCTTTGGGGCCTTTCTGTATCCTCTCGCATGGTCTCCTCTCTATCTGTGCTATTAGCATGGATTTAACATTGTTCTTCGTAGAGCACGTTTATTCTCCTGTTTTCAACTCATTCCAGCTCATTGTTGGCCACAGGGTTTCCAGCTCTCAAAACCACATTTAACAATAGAAACTGAAGTCTTGCACGGAATCCTTTATTTTAGCAAAGTACATTTTTCTTCCTGTTAGATAACATACCTCCTGAGAAAAAAGAGCCTAACATTTTCAGATCCCTTCCTGACCTTCTGTCCTTATTCAACATTGATGAATCTATATGGGAATGATGCTTTCCAGGTTCAGCATAAGATGCAAGGCATAAATTAAGAGGTTCTCATAGGGCACTTCAGCTGGGCACTGCAGAAGTGAAAGAATTAAATATCTCTCAGCTGCTCCTGCTTAAACAGAGAGAGATGTTTCTGAACCCTGAGACCTAGTGACAACTGTTCATTGGTCTGTTTTCAGTGTGACACTTGTCTCTGCAGGAAGACACAGACATGCCTCCTCCAGTGCACGGCGGCTGAACAAGCCAGAGCAAGGGGACTGGGAAGGCCACTCCACGTGCTTGATGGTGCTCACCACGAAGGGATGAGCACAGAGCTGATGGCTGAAGCCTTTCTGTGAAATTGACCTGCCCAAGAGCTCTTCCATGTCTAACTTAGAGAACAACCAAAAGGAGCTCCTAGACGGTGTGATGCTTTTCCCCTCACACTGCAGCACACTTGAGTGAGTGGATGTCAGTAAATGCCTGTTTGCAGTCACTCAAGTTCATGCTTCTAAGGTATAAGATCCTCCCCAAACTCTCAGTACACATAGGTAATATCAAGAGTTGCTCCTGGATTTGATTTTTCTCACAAACCAACCAATGCAGAAAGAACCTAGAAAAAACCCAATATGGCATCTTTTTCTATCAGCTGAATGGAGTGATTGAGTGAATTCATTTTGCATCAAGCTAGTGTGGAGTTGAAGTTACACCCACAGTAGAGGAAGGAGCATGGGAAGGGCAGAACACTACCATGAGTGCAAAGGACACAGGCAGGCTGCAGAGAACATGACCCTCCCTGGAAAACGGGCCTGAGACTCTCGGCTCCAAAAGGCTGCTGCAACAGGACCGCCTCAGGACCTGCAAAGCCATTTTTATTCAGCTGGCTGCTTAAGCCCATTACTGTTTAGCAGAAATAGCTGCACAATAGCTTTTCATCTCAGGGTTTCATTCTGCATTGGGGTCCTGGTCTAAGACATGCTACCCTGGGTGATTTCTTGGCAGTTGTTCTCAGCACCAGAGGCAGAAGAGGCAACACACAGGTCAGAGATGGACTGGAAAGCTCCTGACAGCAAGTCACCAAGGAGGAGGGATGCCTTGGCTGTCCTGTGATGACAGCCTGATGTCCATCCACAGAAATGGACAGACCTGGTGCAGTTTCCAGGGAGCCTCCTCACTGTGGTCTCCAGAGAAATCACTTCATTTCTCCCTGCTCAGAAGACCTCAGTGGTGATGCCAAGGTTTCCTGGCTGCTGGTACCTGTTCTCTGGTTTCAGATCCCCTCCGAGGCTCTCCAGCAAGTACCAAGCCAGATGATAACCTCCACAGCCCTCCCCGGGGAGCCAGAACTGGTCTGTCTGAACAAATGGAGAAGCTATTACAGCAGCAAATCATTGCTCTCTCCTGGTGAACATACTTGATCTTCAACACCAGCTGCTAAAGCTGATTAAAACCAGGCAGAGGTCTTTACTCAAGCCTGAGTTGGAGACAGAGGAGCAGGAATAACAGAGGCACCAGTCCGAATAGCTGCTTTGCAAGACTAATTTTAGTGACCTGTATTTATGGCTCTTCCATAGGAGATGGGGGAAGGAGAAGGGTGTTCAGTTTTATAAACCCCAAGCCAAACACAGCCTCTGATTCTAGTCCAACCCAAAACCTACTGAGCACTTTCATGTCCTCTTTCACCTAGGGGTCCCAAAGTGCTGGATGGTGATGTCTGCTTAGCAACATCACTACCTTATGTACTTTGGATGATACACAAACCACTGGCCACATCAGAGCCTATGGCTGGAGCAAAGGCACAGTGTTACTTATGCCCTATAATTCTCTCCCGCCATGTAAGCACAGTGTTTTCTTATTTCACCAAGTTTAAGTTTCATCCCTTTCACACAGTTTTTATCCCTAAATTATTATTTGCAACACAATTCAAGTTTTAAGACAGAATATGGACTAAAGTTTCCCTATTATTTCTTGTTCTCACAAAGTCAGCTATTGCTACACACAGCAGACAGGCTCACATGAAAGCTACTCCACTCCAGCTGCTTGCAAGCCAGCCTGGAGAACAAAACCAGGAAGCAGGTCACAGACCCAGACTGGAACCCAGTCAAAGCCAAACAGGAACAGTCTCCAGATTCAGATTCTGGGCTCAATTTTAAAAAGAAGGGAAAAAAACCTTCCAAAGGCAGGATTTAGGTGGGTGAAATCCAACTCACAAACATCCCCATCTTACCAGTGAGGAGCCTACAGCACGAGGCTTAACTCTCTTTCTTGCAAATCTGTTGTCATACATGATGGTAATGCTTGATAATTACATGCATCGAGTCCACTGTGCAAACTGCTAAAATTAGATTACTTCCTGGGACAATAAGTTCCATAATGAAACAATTAAAATTAAGATGATGATAGTAACAATAATCCTTTTACGGGATCTCCTTCCTCTCTTGTTTGTGTCATGGAGAGACACGTGGGGGATTAGGATGATGTGATTTAGCCAGTGTTGCTCCGAGCTGGGTGACAGCGCCTTAGCTTGACCCCTGGAGTCCAAATACAGTCCCCAGATCTAATCACTAAACCACAGAGGATGTGTGCACCAGGAGTGTTTAGTTTACAAGTCAAAACAGAGTCTGTCTGCCAGCATGCAAGTGCAACCCGATAGCCCATCCACTAGCTCTATCACTACCACTTCATGCATTATGCATCTCGATCTTGCACAACATAGGCCTTGAAATCAGAACCCAAAGGCAATTAGGCAGGAGCAGAGCCAGCTCTGCAGCAGCCAGGGGTGAAAAAAGAGGGGCTGGTAAAGCAGAGGTCCTGAACCCTGCTTTGCTATCCTCCGTTCCTGCCTCTCTGCTGCCAGCCCTGGTGGATTTGCATGGTCCATAGGTGGTGGCTGCTTATTTGCATCTGCTTTGGGTGATACCAATAGACCGTGAGCTGCTGCATCCTCTTGCTCTGCAACGGCAGACACCCAAGCCAGCACATCAAACACCCACCTGAGCCCCAGTGTCCTCTCAGCATTGGTATTTGTAAACTCTTAACAGCAATTTTCTCCAAGCTATTCCTTAACTTCTTCACTCCTGGCACCAAAAGCTTACATGAGCTTGGAGTGTGCCTGTGCCAAGAAGGTCCAGTTTTGAAATGGTCACCTCTTAACATCACCCAGCTACAGAGTAAAACACTGTTCTCCTCAAAGCCTCTCACTATGGCTGCCTTGGCATCTCCTGTTTACAAGAACAGAAACCTTTCATTTTGTCTACAGCCAAAGGGCTGCCTCCCTCCATCCCTTCCCCCTCTGGAGCACACAGCAATCTGTGCGAAGGAGCAGAGCCAGTTTGGCTGCTGGGTACTTCAGTAATTCCTTGTGCTTGCTCTGAAGAAAGATCTCCATCCATCATTGCTTGACAGAGCTGGTATGACTGAAACATCAAAGGGGTTCCAGCACCAGGTTTCACACTACCAGGAGCAGGGAGGTGGCCTGCCAGCGTGTCACCTTGCACTGCTCTATAAAACATCACCTCTCAAGGAAGTTCCCACAGGGGGCAAGAAATGTGAGACAGCAGCTTCCCTCACCCACACCAATGCTGGAGATCAAGCACGGCTTTAAACACCTCCACTCCCCTACCTTTCACTCCTATCCCTACTATATAACATGACCTGTGTAGCTCCACCTCCTGAAAACCACTTGATATCAGATTAAAACCTGCATTTCTGTCCCTCTGCAGATTGCCAGTACTCACCACAGCCAAAGGGCATCGGCAGCATTGATAAACCTTGCTTGATCCTCAGCTGCTGTACATTGCTCTGGGTAGATGCAGGACCAGTATAGATCTGGTAAAGCTCTGCTCTGGACCACCACTGCATCCAAACACTGCAAGGTCCTTAGGGCTGCTTATTCATTCTGCTTGTACAGCACACAGAAACTCTGGTCTCTGGCTGCAACACAGGCTCAGGCTAAAGGGTTTTAAGGTTGGGCATCCGGATGGGAAACCCTTTCCTCTCATCATAGGGAGGAACCTCTCAATTGTCTTTTCTAGAGACAGCAACCAGAACAACAAACCCTACTGGTACATCAGAATTTTAGAACCAATGCGAGCCTTGTTTGCAACCTGCTGTCTGTGGCATTCTGCATATAGCAGCTGTTTCCCTTTTGGAATCATGACTAATGGAAGTGTGTTGATTTCTAGACAATAAGGAGT